>JAQZBX010088853.1:0-12733 GCA_029593785.1 Cabassous unicinctus
GACTTCCAGCCTCGAGAACTCTACGAGAATAAATTGTTGTTGTTTGAAGCTATCCGGTTTGTGGCCATTCATTACAGCAGCCCTAGAAAGCTAATACAACATCTTTATTAATTATCTCATACAATTCAATATGAAAACACAAAGAACCCAAGAGATAAATTGGCAAAAGGAAGTAGGCAATCCCCTAAAAGCCATAGAAAAAAACTGGGTGGGGGTGGGGGAGGGGTTAGTAACGTGGGCAAAAAATATTCAACACCACTAACTATCAAACACATACAAAATAAAACAGCCGGAAGATACCTACAGTTTAACATTATTATACTCCTATGGGTTGACCAAGATGTGGTAAAATACGCATCCATGTATGAACACAGCTGGGGAGAGCATCCATTGGATTAACTTCTAGAAAGCAATTTGGCAATATGTATCAAGAGTCTTTAAAATGTTTTTACCATTTGATTCAGTAATTCCACTTCTGGGAATCTATCCTATGAAAATAATATGAAATACAGGCAAAGGTTTATGCTCAAAGATGGTCTTCAAATTATTATCATAAATGGCCTTAAAGCTATAAGCTAATGTTTAAATAACTGATGGTGCTTATACAGTCTTGTAGCTATTAAAAAGTATTCTTGTGGGGAATCTTTAAAGCCCTTGAAAAAGCTTATGCTCTAACCTTAATTATTTTAAGGCAGGATGCAAATTTTCATATACATTTACACCTTGAAAGCATCGGGGAAAAATGAGAGAGAAATATACCAAGACACAAAAAATTATTGTCTCTGGATGGTGGGATTCTGTGCGTAATTTTGTTTCTTTTTACTCTGGTTTCCAACTTTAGAAAATAAGCGTGTATTTTTAGAATGAAGGAAAATAGAAGAAACTGTAAGACACATTTGGAGAACGACACATAATTGGTGTGTGAAACACACGTGTGTTCAGGAAGAAGCACAATCAGAGGCATGAGATCTGATCTCAAGGCGTGACTACAAAGCTTAGATTTCTTCCGCAGGTGGAGAAGGACCTTTCAGGTTTTGCTTTTGCTTACGTTTTCTTTGGCGAAGCTGGGAGCAAGTGTAAGGGGGTCCTAACTGGACTGAATGATCACCTTTGATAAGGTATTTTAGAAAATGTTTTGCAAACTAAATATCAACGTGCAAATGTGAAGGGAATTTTTTCTTATTATCCTGAATACTTTTGCCCTGAAAGAGGGGCAGAGAGGACAGCCCACCCCGAGCAGTGACCCTGCGCAGACAGAGCCCTCTGGCTGGGCCGAACACCCCAGGAGCAGCCCCCAGCTGGAGGACCCTCCCCCACTTTCCCATATTAAGTGACAATCACAGTACCACCCTGTCCTGGTGTCATAAGGTTTAGCAAGGAGGCAGGCCAAGTGTCCGGTGCTGTATGACAGGTGTCCTCGCCATGCCTTTGATTCTTGGGACCAAGTCCTCAGGTGCCCCCCGGCAATGCCTCCGCGGTCAGTTCTTCAAGGAGGATGCATTACCTCCCACTCTGTCCGGGGAGGCCAGGCCCTTCCAGTGGACCAGGAGCAGTTTGTTGGGAGAAGCATGTTACCTCCCAGCTTCCAAGAGGACGTGACTGACTGTGCAGAATTGAAGCACACAATTAAAGCTATAGAACGAATTTGACGTTTTACCTTTAAAAATGAGCATTGTGTCTCTTTTTTGTCATTCTCTTTATATTTTGATCCTGGTATTTGTGCTGAGAATATTTGCAACTGGGTTGGGGGAGGGGCGGACATTTTGTGCATTTCCCTGCACTTCAATCTATAATGGGCTTGGGACCAGTATTGTTTTAGGCTGTTTTGAGACACAGGGACAGACAGAGGGGGCATTTTTCTTTCTCTGTGTGGAAGAAAGGAATGGAAATGACTAATCCAGGCAACCACGAAGATCTAGCCAGAAAAACAAGTGACAGAACTGAGACATTGGTCTCAAGCGCCACTGGGCTTCAGGTGGCCAGGACATCGCTGACTTGGTCTGCGACTTTGGCGGGAGTCTGGTGGGGATGGTAACTTCAGCTGCACCCTATTCGTGGACCCTCCAAGGGGCCGGCACTGACTAGGGCAGGGGCTGGTATTTGCAGAGGCTCCCATGGCTGATGGAGAAAATGGGAAGATACACACATATTCTAGAGCCGGGCTGCCCAGAATCAAGGCCAAGCACCAACTGAGCACTGAGTGTGGCTTATGACCATCAAAGGCAGTGCCTGTGAGCTGGACCAGGACGGTCAGCAGAGAAGGGGGTGAGCGCCATCACGTGGCCAGGGTAGTTTCTCCCGGGGAGTCTGGCGCACAGGGTTGGTGGGCAGCAGCCAAGGGAGACGAGGCCAGAAAGGCCCCTTGAACCCCGATCATGGAAGACCTAGAAGAAAGGGTTAAAGAGCTCCATGGAATTCCCTGAAAGGTCTCGGCCCTCAGATGTGGGCCTGTGTTTCCCAAGCCCAGAACTTACAGAGAATGGCCAGCCAGGTTGGAGGACCTCTGATGATGCCGTGCGTCCGTCTGCTGTCATCTGAAAAACTGGGGCTTATCTGTACCAGCCTGGAAGAGAGAGCAGAGCGCAAGGCCACCCCCAGGGTTCCCCTCCCATGAGGCGCCGAGAGCCGCAGGCTGGGTCTGAATCCCCTCACTAGTTGTGCAACCTTTGGCAAGTCCCTTAACTCCACTGACCTCAGTTTCCCCACTTAGGAAATGGGCACTGTAAGGCTTGCCTAGCTTACTCACTAGACTTCCTAAGGTAGACAGAGGAGCGCTAGGGGTAAGCAACTTGGACTTGGTTTTTATTTCGGTGCTATTGGGAGCAGTACTATGAACCAGAAAACCCTGGAACTTGAGACATTAATGTTCAACAAGCCTGGAGGGTTCCTCATCCCAGTGGTAGGAGGCTGGTCCCACCCCAGGGAGTCTGATTTTATAGCCTAGATTGGAGCAGCCCTCCCTTTCCATGAGGCTCAGAGAGGTTGGGGGGCTTGGCCAAGTGGGGCTCCTGGTCATCCCGCTGAGCATTGGTGGGTGGTCATCCCCTCCAAGCAGCCCGCTGAGCACTGAGTGGGTGGTTGGGGGTAGGGAGACTGCTGAGGCAGCAGCCAGCATGGGGATGGGGCTAGGAAAGAAGGCAGAGTGCAGGGGGCAGGGTGTAGCCACCCAGGTGGGCCCTGCCTGCACACCTCCCCTGAGGCCAGGTGCCCCTCATCCCACAGCAGCCAAGGGCTGGGTGGCAGGAGGTGCGGTCAGCAGCCGCAGCCCTCAGGGTAGGGCGAGGTCACTCGGGCAGCCAGGCAGGCCAGGCCAGCCCTCTCCTCCCGCAGTCTGGCTCCCTGGGGCCAGCAGAGACAAGAGGGTGGTCGTGAGTGAATTCCTTATCATAATGTGTCGTTCTTGATGCAAGAAACTGACTGCTAAGAGGATCCATGTAAAGAGTGTCAACGTGTCCCATCTCCCTTCCCCCACTGGATAATGTGATTTAAGAATTTCAGAACTGGAGAACGGATCTTAGAGATAGAGTCAAAATCCCCCACCTTCACAAAAGGGGAGCCTGGGACCCAGCGGGAGAAGGGGCGTGTTGGACATCACAGGGCCTGGGCCTTCCCATGGTGCCCTTTGTATTTCACAGCAGAAAGGCCTGCACGTTTCTAGAATCCTCTCTGTAATCACTCCGCTGGTGGAATCTGGAGTCCAGAGCATGGGGCAATGCATTGGACCAACTATGCCCTGTTGGTACCCCTAAATTCTACCTTGAGGATGGAGCTGTCGGTGTGCAGTTGAGAGCCCACCTTGAGCTCGTCCTCCTGGCCCACTAAAGTCAGGGGTCTGAGAACTGCGGAGTGTTCAGGGGAGGTGGATCACTCCTCCGGCCATGCTGCTGCTCCCCATGGCTAGGAAGTGAAATCCCAGAGGGCCGAGGGTGAGTGCTGGGAGCTCTGACTTCCACTCGGCCTCCTGCTGTGGGCCCAGAGGTGTGGTCAGATTGAGATGGGACGTCTCCGTCAGGCCTTGGACTGTGAAAGGCAGCGGGGAGTGATACTGGGACAGCCAGGCCCGGGGCCACCCATACTGACCAGGGGCGTGTGTCTCTGTGTGTTCTCCAGGAACGTCCCTGGGCTCCAAGATGGCCTTGCAGAGCTCCTTCACTTGCTGGAATGGGACAGTCCTCCAGCTCGGGCAGGCCTGCGACTTCCACCGGGACTGCACCCAGGGAGAAGACGAGTACCAGCTATGCAGTGAGTAGACCGGGGGTGGGGAGGGGGTCTCCTCCACCCCAGCCCAGCCCACGCCTACCTCTCCCTCCTGCCCCACCACCCCAGGCACACAAGCTCGGACCACCTCTTGCCCTCCAGTATTAGTTGTTTTCTCCTCTCATGTGGCAACTTCTGAAAACCACACAATCTTGTTTCCTGATCTAGAGACAGCACTGTCCTCCATGGTCCACGGTCACATAACTTAAGTAGCAAACGGGTCCTTATAGGTTATTCTCTCAGCCCCCTCGTGTACAGGATAATCCCAACTCTGTACCATGACATGAGAGGACCTCTATGCCCAGACTTCACCCACTTTCAAGCCCTATCTTCCACACCCACCTGTGCTCCCAATTCCTCAGTCTTCCATGCACCCCTGCTCCAGCCACACCCATTTCTCAGCTTTCTCAGCCTTCATGGCTTTGCTCATGTGCTCTCCCTTGCCTGAAATGTCCTTTCCCTCCTCGAGTCACATCTACTCCTTTCAGACTCATCTCAAGGGCCAATTCTTCCAGGCAGCCTCCTCTGACCATTCCCACAAGTAGTGTCGGTTCTTCTTCCCCCAGACCCACCAGCCCCAACTCAAAGTATCCGCTCATCATAACAGCCCTTATGTTTCATTAACAGCTTTATTGAGATGTGATTCACATACCACACATTTCAGCCCTTTAAAGTGTGTAGTACAATGTTTTTAGTATATTCACAGGACTGTGCAACCATCACCACCATCCAATTTTAGAATACTTTCATCACCCCCAAAAGCAAATCCCCACACCCATTAGCAGTCACTCCCCATTCCCCTCCAACATCCCCATGCACCACCCCCAGCCCCTAGCAACCCCTAATCTACTCTATCTATAGATTTGCCTTTTCTGGACATTTCATGTAAATGGAATCACACAATATGTGGTCTTTTGTGACTGACTGATTTCACTTTGCATAATGTGTTAAGATTCACCCACGTTGTAGCAAGTATCAGGACTTCATTCCTTTTCACTGCCAAATAGTACTTCACTGTATGGCTATCCCACATTTTGTCTATCCATTCATCAGACGATAGGCAATTGAGTTGTTTCCACTTTTGGGCTATTACGAATTATGTTGTTATGAAGATTCATGCACAAGTTTTTGTGTGGGCATATGTTCTCCTTTCTCTTGAGTATATACCTAGGAGTGGAATTGCTGGATCACATGGTAACTCTATGTTTAACCATTTGAGGAACTGCCAAACTGTTTTCCAAAGTGGCTGCACCATTTTACATTCTCGCCAGCAGTAAATGAGTGCTCCAATTTCTCCACATCCTCGCCAACACTTGTTATTATGTCTTTTGTTGTTGTTGTTTTAGCCCTCCTTGTTGGTTTACATCCATTTTATTGTATGGAGGTTGTTTCCATGTCTCTCTCCTTCTCTTTGGGCAGATTATTATTTTTCCTGTACCAATGCCTCTCAGGATTTCTGGTACAGAGTAGGTGCTTCCTGATTCTTCTTTGATTTAAATGAATAACTGAGTTGGGAAACTTGGACTCCATAAAAGAAAACAAATTCCATGTGGCTACGTTGGTAGTCAGGAGCAAAGTTGGACTCCCAGCCCAGTGCTCTTGCCACTTGAACTCCATGCACTCCGCCGCTGCCTCGCTAGGAGTGATCACTTCAGAGTTCTTTACTTTTTTTCCCAGGGAAACCACAAACACTTACAGAATAGCGTGAGCTAGAAATTGTGCTAGGTCCTGGAGCAGAGGTGAATAACACAGCCTCTGCCCTCAAAAAGCTGAAAATCCACCGCAGGAAGCAGGAAGCCATATGACTGAGGCTCAGTTGGAAAAGGACGTGGCCGAAGTGCACCTGGGGTGCCGGGGGGCACAGACACAGGGGCACACGCCTCGACTGTACAAGGACCCGAGATACCACTGGCCTGTGCAGAATTGTTTGCAAAATAGCTTTACAAAAGTTAACAGTGTCCCCAGGAAATCTAGCTCCCTTGGGGGGAAAAAGGTTTTATTTATTCTCTTCTACATGAAAACACTAAAGTCCACTTTCCAATTTTGAAAACCTCATTTTTATACAAAACTTTTGAGTGGAGCTTCCTAATTGTAATGCACTTGTGGTGTGTGTTTAGAGAAAACACTCAGAACAGAGCTACAAGTAAGCACGTTGTATATACACCCCGCTCCGCTCCTGGCTCCTGGCCTTCTCACGGAGCTCTCACTACACCCTTGACGAAGTCCGGCCCACCCATGTTGCCCCAGCCAGCGCCTGCGTGGAGGTCTCTCTAGTTACATGTCTCTGCAGTATTTCCAACAGTGCCTCTGCACTGTGTGATTTCACTTTTGCCTTTTTAAAGTTTCTTGAGACCCAGTTCCCAGCTGGAATGCAGGTCAGGCAAGCCATGGCCCTGATTCACAACTGGACAAATAAAGGCACAGAGGAAGTAATTGATTTGTTCAAGGTTACACAGCATGTCAAAAACAGAACTGTGATTAGAGCACTAAGCCCATGGGATCCAGCCCATTACTGTGGGCTCTGGGCATTTCCCTACCTTTCCAGAACTTGCCATTAGCAGGATTCCAGGGCCAGCTCCAAGCTCAAGGGCAGCTGGCTCTGGTACCAAGGGCAGGCACCTGGGGGCCAGAGGTCTTTTCAATCACATTTGAAAAGCTGCTCTGACCAGCTGTTAGAATAGAGCTCTACTCTGGAGATCACCCCACCAAGTTCTTCGCTACAGAAATTGGTTGCCAGGAGGGGGAAGTTCAATTCAGGAGAATTGTTCTGATTTTTCGCTCGGTTCTTGGCAGAACTCTTAGCAAATACCCTTAGCACATGTCCTGTTCTTTCTGGCATTTTTGCTGTTTTCCCTATCACATTGATGTTGATTCTAGATTCTTGATGTTGTTGTTAAGATAACAACATCTAGATTCTTGATGTTGTTGTTAAGATAACAACAACAGTTGACATTCATTGAGCACTTGCTGTATACCAGGGGCCACTCTAAACATTTTCATGTGTAAACTTATTTCATCTTCATGACAATTCTGCTGGTGCTATTATGTCCATCTTACAGTTGAGGAACCTGAAGCTCAGGGAGTTTAAGTGATTGGTCCTGATCAAACTGTTAGCCAGTGGCTGAGCAGTGATTCAGGCTCAGTCTGACTCGATAGCCCACACTCTGAACCACTGCAAGCCAAACTCACTTGTTTTATGATTTCCTAATATGTGCTTGTGCTAAACACAAAATCTGGCTAGGTATCCAACCAGGAATATGGGGCTAGGAAAAGTCAGGGAAATTTCAGGGCTCTGCGATCACCTTTCTGGGGGACCTCAGGTCATTTGCCTCCACCCTCTCTGGGACTCAGTTTCCCCATCTATAAGATGAGTTGGAACATGTTGCCTGCTCATGTGCTGATGTTCGTGAAACATGCAGGACAATGCCCTTGATCATACTTCGTTCTTCCCAGTGGTCTGGAACCTGCTAGAACATTTTCTCTGAACAGGTGGTCACCCCAAGCTCCATTGGGGATGATGAGGTTCTATAAGGAAGACCCATAAGAGTCACTAATCTTGGGCCAGGTATTTGGAGGGAAAGAGTAGGTTGCATCCCATCAACTCATCCTACCAGAGGCCCTGGCTTCAATGCCCCACACCTTCCCTAGAGGGAATTGCCACCCCCACACTCTGGGCCTGAATTCAGATTATCAGACTCAACCCTGGCCAACACTTATGGACCTTTAATTTCGTCCCTAACAAATCTAGAAGATGGCCAGGATGAGCAGAGGGCCCAAGAAGGAGGCCACATTGCCCTTGCCCTCCTCCATCCAGTCATGCCACACATCTGTCCATTCATACCTCCTCCTCCAAACCCACATTGCACACACCATCCTCCATCCCTTCTCCAACACACTAATTAAACAGACAAACCAAGTGAGGCATCCCAGGCTGCTATAACCCATCAAAGTGTGTCTTCTAGAATCCTTGATGTGTCCTCCACAACGACTTCAATGGCATGTGGCTTTTCAGAAAGGGCCCAGGTGTCACCACTTCATTCCCTGGATGAGCCACTGACTCACTGGTTAACACAGGCAGATCCCTGACCCTCCAGGGACTCCAGAATCTTGTCCGTATGGTGGGGAGACCCTTCCTGCCAGGCGAAAACAGTTTCTACAATATTTATTTTTATTGTAAAATAAAACAAGCTTGTTGTAAAATATTTCCAAAATCTAGAAAAGTGCACAGGAGAAAATAACTATCACCCAAAATCCTCTCTCTCAGACATTCAGAGATAACCATAAAATTATCTGATGTATTTTTTCTAGCTTTGTTCCCATGACTCTATATTTTCAAGAAAATGTATAACACATATTTATCAAAAATGTTAACAGAGTTGTCACACAGGAAAGAAATGAAGAAGTGTCATTTGGCCTAGAGTTCATATTTGGCAGCTCCCACTGCTGCTGCTGAGGTCACATCTCTATGACTCTATCAATTTGTCTCTCTTAGAGTGGAATCAGGTGTCATGATTGCCAAATGTTACACAATTGATTGACCCACACACAGCCTGATTTGGCCATCTAACCAATGAGAAAACCGGCTGCCACCCAAGATTTGGGTTCCTTAGAAAAGTTCTTCAAAATATTAGGATACATAGAAATCACCTGGAGAACTTGTTAAAAATGCAGAATCTTCTTTAGTAGGCCCGGGGTCGGGCTTGAGATTCTGCACGTCTAACAATTTCATAGGGAATGGGGATACTGCCCATCTCTGGACCACACTTTGAGTGTCAAGGGGTTCTGAACCCACTTCAGTTTCATTTGGCAAATTAGAATTGAGGCCTTACAATGTGCCAAGCACAGAATAGGTGAGTGAGAAGAGAAAGGGATGACCAGAGGGGGAGAAGGACATGATTAAACCCAACCCCGTAAGCCAGCCACTCACTCAGCAATGGCCTTTACCAGCTGCTTCTCAAACCTGACCTCACCCACGAACAGCCTTGGATCTGACCCCCACCTCACCCCACCAGCTTCCTCAGGAGTAGCTTCTTGCTGAGCAAACTGCCCTGATGTGCTTACAGTAGTGAAAATCCTCTCAGCACTCCCTCCCTCCCTTCAAGGTTTTAATTGCCACATAAATTACTGGTTGACCTGTCGAGCTATTTTGCCTGCCTCCTCTTCCTTTATTCAATCAGCCAAAAAGAAATAGGGCTTCGAATCCCAGGTTACCCTGGATTCTGTGCCAAACTAGAACGAGGATGGGCTTCAAGAAGGTGGAGAATGCCAAAGTCTTCCCTCACTCCTACCCCGGTGGAAGGCATAGGCAGAGCTACCACCTAGGCACTGTCCCCCCAACCCATGAGGCATTTGCTAAGGAGAGAGACGCAGCTGAGGGACCTGTCTGCTGCCCATGGAAATGCTGGCTGTTTCCATCCATATGCTCATGAGTTCCTCTGAGCCAGGTGTGAATGATAATATTCCCACCACTTTGTATTTGTGCAATTCTTTCTGTCTACAAAGTGTTTCCACACTCTGTCCCTTATTTTATCCCCCAAACCACCCTGTGAAGTAGGTACTAGTATTGCCCCATTTTACAGATGAGGAAGCTTAGGCTGAGAGAAATGAGATGACTTCCCTAAGGTCCCACAGCCAGGAAGTGGTGAGGTTGGGACTCGAGCCTAGGTGTCAGGATTCCAGTGCTGTCAGGGTGCCAACGCCCCATAAGCCAGGCTAAGCTCTTGCCTCCACCTCCTAAAAGGCTGAGAAGGGTGTGGTAAGTCCCGACCCCAGCTCAGCCCAGCCTCCTCCTTCCAGCGGGAGCCCCATCGGGCTCCGGCTTCAACACTCTGCTTGTGAAGGGCACCTCACTGAAGGACACTTCCAGGCACCAGTTCGTTTCTGCAAAAGGAAGTGGATGTGGGGTCCCTGGAGGGGGGAATAAAAAATAAAACAGAAAGATCTCCTTGCTTTTGGATTTTTAATCAGAGGAACATGCGGGACTTAGGGGGAAAATGATTTCTTCAGGGGGGTATAAATGGGAAGAGATGCTCAAAGTCAGTGACAGCCTGTTTTAATTTATAATTCTGCTTCTGTGTGAAATGCACAGAGAACCAGGGGGAAATGAGTAATAATTCACTAAGGTGCTATCACAGCCAGGAAGCGTTAGGGCCCTCTTTGTCAGTCTGCTGCTGCCAGGAAGGCTGAGAGAGAGGAAGGACGGGGAGAGTGGCAGGTCTCAGTGAGAAAGCACCTTGCTTCCAGCATGGAGACCGAGCCCTGCTGCTCTTCCATGGCTCCCTGGCTTGGCCTAGGGAGCTGCTGGGGTGCTATAAGAACAGCCTACAAGGCCCACTAGCTCCTTGAAGCTAGGAGCCTTCCCTGGAGCCACTCTCAGAGTAAGCCAGAGAAAGCGAGCTCTCTCTAACCCTCTGCTCCTTTCCTTCTCCTTCTTTAGGCAGCTAGGAAATATATGGTCTCTAAAACTGATGGCAGCCTCTTAAATGGGACCTGAGAGCAGACTGGTGTAGAAAGAAAGTATTACAGGCCCTGAAATGCTGAGCCAACAGATGAGATAAAGAGACTACAGCGACTGGGGATTATTTAGTCAGGATAGGCCAGGTTATGCTACAGTGATAAACAATCTCAAAATCTCAGTGGCAACTGTGCCTGTCCAGTGAAGGCTGGACGAGAGAGGGGCCTCTGATCCACAGGGTCACTCAGGGACCCAGGCTGGCAGAGGCTCCGCCATCGCACAGCAGCATCCTCAGGAACAAACACTCTCCTCGGCCACTACCGTGGGGAAAGAGACAGACGAGAGCTACACAAGGGCTTTTCACGGCTTCCTTCCAGAAGAGGTGCCCATCAGATCCACGCACGTTTCATTGGCCAGAACGAGTCACGTGACTCGACTTAACTGCAAGGGGGTTGGGAGATGAAGGGAAACAAATGGGAAGTTTGGAACAGTGTACTTCCCTGCAGACAGGGGTGATGTGAACGACCCAAGCCAACTCCCAGCCATCACTACCGCCACCACCACCACCACTACCATTTCTTGTCATTGTGTCAGCCATTAGAAATGCATTCTAATGAGTTCCACACTGGCCTCTCCTGGGGCTCACATTCACAGTAGATCAGTATAAAGAGCACAGCGTTTGGAAGCTAGATCTAGTTCAAGTCCCAACTGGGTTATCTGCTAGTTGTATGACTTTGGTGACTTTGCTTAATATTTCTGAATCTCTGCTTTGACATCTAGAAAACTGGGTTAACTGTGGATTAACTATTCTTTTTTTCTGAAGATCAAATCAGATTCAATGAAATATCTGAAAATGATTTATGGATTGTAAACCAGTATATGCACAAGGAATCAGAGGCTTCTTTTCATTATGATCAGTATCACTATACATCAAGGGTTCTGACTGGGAGGCCATTACTAACGAGGATAATTGGGTTATGTCTGACTCATTTCACTTGATGTTGGTATATTTTGCCTTTGGTGATCCTGGGAATGACTGTGCCTCCTATGCTCTCCCCGCAGGTAAACTCCCTGCTGGTTTTTACTGCAACTTTGAGGATGGCTTCTGTGGCTGGACCCAAAGCACACTTTCATCCCACACAGCCCGGTGGCAGGTCAGGACCTTAAAGGATGGCCAGTCCCAGGACCACCAAGGTAGAGCCCCTCTCTTCCCTTCCTCCCAGTACCCATCCTGGTGCCCTGCCCACCTGGACAGATGAGATGCAGGGCCCCACTCCAGAGTATCTGGGCCTCTACCCACCCCTGCAGGGCAAGCTCAGGTACCTGCCCAAAGCTTTCCCTGGGGTGTTCACATACAGTTCCCTCTTCAGACCTTCTTGGGCTTTAGAATGATTCCACTCAGGGCCAAGGTAAGTGTCACCTTTTGTAACTTAAAATGAGAACCTTAATGAAGGATTGTTTGGAAGGTAATAACAGCAATAATAATAGTAATTCATTCATTCAACAAGTATTTTGTTGAGGACCTACTATGTGTTGGGCACCTTATTCATGCAGCGGTAAGGACAACTACAGCCCTCTTGATAACTGGAGATACCAAGGCACAGGAAGGTCTTGTGTCATTTGCCTCAAGTGGTGTCCTGGGAACCCTGAGCCACATCTGGTCTCCTCCTCCTCAGCCATTCCACTGCCCCCACTGGCTTAAGCTGGCAACTCTCTGCTTCCCCACCACCACCAGAGCCCATCCTTCCCACCATCACTGCTTGGCTGCCAGAAGGGCAAAAGGTCTCCAAAAGCTGGCCACCCCCCAGCACCTGTGTGAGCCTGTTCTGAATTTGGAGTCACAGATCCAAGCAAAAGCACAGAGGGTCTGTGAGGCCAACACAGCTCCTGAAATTGGAATCCTGGAGAAGCCGAGCCATCCAGCCATAGGGCGAGGGGGTCTCTCCCACTTCCCTCCCCAGTTTGCCTTCTCTTTGTGGAGCTAGAGACCCTCATATCAAAATCCCTAACTTTCCAAACAAA
>JAQZBX010088854.1:0-12692 GCA_029593785.1 Cabassous unicinctus
GTTTTAATGCTGGAGCCCGGGGAAGCACAGAGGAGCTTGGTCATGAGGAAGGAGAGAAGGCCCCAGGAAAGGAGACTAGACGTTCGCCTGATGGTTCACAGCTGGCCTTGTGGAGAGAGGCAAAGCCTAGAGAGCCTCATAGTCTACAGCTGACCTTGTGGAGGAAACAGAGGCGCTAAGCCCAGAGAGAAACGGAGCCCCGGGAAGAAAGGAACCTGAGAAGCCTGAACCCTGGCAAATGTCGGCAGCTGCCTTGCTCCAACACATAGCAACAGACTTTGGTGAGGAAAGAAACTTATGCTTTATGGCTCAGTAACTGTAAGCTTCTACCCCAAATAAATACCCTTTATAAAAACCAACCGATTTCTGGTATTTTGCATCAGCACCCCTTTGGCTGACTAATACACTTACTAAAGCCAAAAACTGTTTTATGTGCTTTAAATGTATTGACTCATTTAATTCTCACAATCATCCCAATGGGGTAGTTACTATTAGCCCCATTTTACAGATGATGAGACAGATGCAGAAAAGTTAAGTGACTTACCCAAGATCTTACAGCTAAAAAGAGTGGAGAGAGATTTCAAGCCTATGTAGCCCAGCACCAGAAAAATAAGCTGTTAAACACTATACACACAGAGTAGAATATAAACACTACAAACTTGAACAATGTAAAAGTAATGGTGATGGTATAAAAAGGTTGGAAAGTAAGTGTAGAAGAAGACAGGCATTAGGAGGTATAAGAGTACTAATTTTCTTATTCCACATGAGAACAAATCTGTCCCAATACTAATGGATTGAAAAATAAAGTATATTCTTGAAAGCCATAAAGATATAGAAGAGCTAAATAAAAAATTCAACTGGTATAGTTTGAGGAGTGGGCTACATTCCTTATCAACCAGCGCAGAAATCAATGATATTGTGTAACGTTGGTAAATTAAGAGATGTAGAGGTTAACACCAGAAGAACTGTAAGTTAATAGTTATAAGTGGTACCTCCAGGGAGTTTTTCATGTATTTGAAGTTCTGTTTTTAGTGTACCAAATTTAGACTGTCAGGTCTTTTTTATGAATTGATCCTTTCATCATTATGAATGTAAGGAGGGAGAAGAGACCTAACAAGAGAAATGAGTAATTTTTTTTCTAGTGAAACAGATAAAACACTATGGTTATATGTATTTTATTTATTTATTTTTTTAAAAGATTTATTTATTTATCCCCCCCTTGCTGCTTGTATTTGCTGTGTCCATTTGCTGTGCACCTTCTCTGTGTCTGCCTATCTCTCCCTTGCTGCGAGGTCCTGCCACATCAGCCCACCGCGCCGCGCGGGCCGGCCTGCCCTCACAAGGAGGCCCCGGGAAGCGAACCCGGTGCCTCCCATATGGTAAACGGGAGCTCTATCGACTGAGCCACACCCGCTTCCCAGGTTATATGTATTTTAGTAACACCATACCTACTGGTGCCAGATGGTTCACTGCTTCTCTTAATTAGTTGTTTCCTTTGGCAAGGATGAAAATGGCACTCTTCAAGCTTCAAACTGCAAATCTCAAAAGGCAAATACCTAACTTTCTGAGGCTAGCAGAAAGGCAGACTGAAGAAGGGTGAGATTTAAGGAAACTACAATCAATCACATGAATTGAGTATTGCTTCCACCCCACTCTCAAAATCCTCCTCCTTTACCGTCCCTTTTTTGTTTTTGTTCTTTTTTTCTTTTTCTCCTTTACCCTCCTTCTACTGCTCTGCCTTGTCTTTTTTTCTTCAGTACAATCTACATTCTCTCATATATATATGTCTTTCTCACTTTATTTGCTCACTCCTGAAATGCATTTACAATATCAGAGACCAAAACAGAGTGGCTTTCTGGTGGAATTCATGACATTTGCACACGAGATACACAACTAGGGACTCTGTCTTCTCATACACCATGCAATATTTCAATTTCTTTTTTATGTACAAAGAGCTATACTATCTAGAAAAAAAAATTTTAAATGACAAGTTCAGATAAGCATCCTAGGAGGGGAGGATGGAGCCACTGGGCACATGTTCCCAGAGCCCTCTCCCTATGGACTGCCAGCTGCAGTACTAGCTCTCCCCACCCACCATGCTAGGGAGCAAGTACGAGGGCAGGTAAAAACCAAAGGGGCAGGGAACCAGCAACATTCTTTGGCCTGGAAGAAAGGGAAACAAGTTGGAGAAGCAGATTTGTGAAAGCAAATGATGGGAGTAAGGACAGAGCTTTGTCCTCAAAAAGCCTGCATCTGCTCACTGCCTTCCTGGACAGCACGGTACCCGCTGGCCATGCTCACCCAGAGAGCTGCCTCCAGTACCCACCTGTAGGCCTCTGTGGACCCCGAGGGAGCAGACTTGGTCAAGAATCCTGGAAGGAGACAAAGGACTGCTAGGATGGGACTGCTCAGCCCTGACCCTGTCACAGCCCCCAGGGTGGGAGCCTGTTCATTGCAGGAATAACCAAGAGAAGACATCACCAGGCAGGTGAAAGCAGGGACCTGAACAGATACTCACACAAAAATATTCACAGTGACATTCACAACTCTCAAAAGGTATAAACCCAAGTGTCCAGCAACGGATAAATGATTAAACAAAATATAGTATAAACATAAAATGGAATATTATTCAGCCATAAAAAGAAATGAAGTTCTGATACATGCTACAATGTGGAGGAACCTTGAAGATACCATGTTGAGTGAAAAAACCCAGGCACAAAAGGACAAATATTGTATGATCTCACTTATATGAAATAATTACAATATGCAAATTCATAGTCAGGAATTAAAATACAGGTCACCAGGGGCTGGAGTGAGGGTAAGAAAGGGGTAGTTAATGCCTAATTGGTGGAGTTTCTGTTTGACGTGATGGAAAAGTTTTGGTAATGGATGGTGGTGATGGTTGCACAACATTGCAAATGTAATTACACCACTGAATTGTATACTTGAAAATGGTCAAAATGGGAAATTACAGGTTGTATATGTTACAAGAATAAAAAAATTAAAAAACCCATAGAACTGTACAATACAGAGTGAACCCTGATGAAAACTATGTACTACAGTTAAGAATTATATTAATATTGTTTCAATAATTGTAACAAAGGCACCACACTAATGCAAAATGTTTATAATAGGGAAAACTGGATGGAGGAGGGTATACCGAACTTTGTACTTTCTACATGATTTTTTTGTAAATGTATAACTACTTTAATAAAAATTTAAAAAATAAAATGCCTATCCCATTGGCAAATATATAAAAGATGCCAATATTCTGTGTTGGCAAGGGACCTAAGCAACCTCTGAAACTCTGGTGAATGTAAACTAATTAAACTTTCCTGAAAAGTTCCTGAAACTTTCCTGAAAATCTCATAAACCCAGAAATTCTACTTTCAGCAATTTATGACAAAAAAGATAAGTAGGCAAGGAGGTATATACAGGATATTCATAATAGTGAAAAACAATGCAATTTAAATGTCTACCATAAAGAATCAGTAAATTATGGTAGAGCCACAGTACAGAATACAAAGCAGGCAACAGCAGGATGACAGACTGCATAGTCACTAATTAGGTCATTAATTAGATCAAAAAGATAGAAAACAAATACATTTGTATGTGAATATATAGGAAAAAGACTAGAATGATGTACATGAAATGGTTAGTTACTCCTTGGTGGAATTGCCAGTAATTTTTTTTTTTTTTTCTTATTTGTGATTTCTCATTTTTTAATGCAATGAAATAAACTGATGCACAAAAATGATAGGGGGAAAGTTTTCAATGTGCATGATTTCGAAATTTATAGTATTTCATAAAAATAATTTATGCTGTAAAAATATGCCGCTGCATAGATAAGTCACCCATTTCTCCATTCCTATCACCAGCTGTAAAGAACTCTTCCTTAATTCCCAACAGTTGTTGAGGATTGTGTCTTACAATGAGTCAAGCACATGATTTCCCCCCTTTCTTTACACTTGTAACCTGCATGGCTTTCCAGATAAGGTAGAGAATGTACAAGAAGGGGACACAGATCCCTTCTGATAACATCTAAGGGATGTTAACATCTAGAAACCTAAAATTTATTTTTCTTCTACATCCAATAGCCTACAGGCTACATCTAAAAGAAAAGCTACGCATTTATTTAATGCTTTTTATATTCCCTACACACTATTTTCATTTCTTTTAATAGCAATATGAGATAAGTATTATTATTCCTATTTTATAAAGTCTGGTTGAGTTATTAAGAAACTGAACGAAGTTCTCTAGACAATAAGTAGTCGAGCAAGGGTTCAATTCCAGATCTGTTTAACTCCAGAGTCCTAGTTCTTTCCACTATAAGATACTGCTTGGCTTTCATTTTTAATTAATTAACGGAAAAAAATTCAAATTGAAAATAATACTTTAGTGATAGTGTAATAAAAGACATCCGTCTACAATAGTTAAAAATCAGATCTAACAAATTGCTATTCTGGTAGTTCAAATTTTTTAAGTTGACTAATTCAGGATTCCAATTTACTCACATAAAAGTCTAAGCATGTTTCCATTAAAAAATAATGTTCTCTTGATTGAAGGATTTTTCATACATACTTATAAGCATCATCATCAATGAAAGTTTTTTTAATAAGCTTTTTAATTTAAAATAATTTCAAACTTACAGGACTGTTGCAAAAATAACACAAAATCCACATAGGGAGCTCTCCAACATACCCCACACCCAGATCCACCAACTTTTAATGTTTTGCCACATTTGCTGTTATCTGTTTTCTAGACATCTGAAAGTTGGTTGTATACATCATGCTCCTTGAACACTTCCATGTATTTTTCCTAAGTACAAGGATATTCACTTATGTAACTACCTTAAGTACAGTTATCAGGTTCAGAAAATTTAACAGTTATAAAGCTTACCTACCATCTATATTCCATATTCTGATTTTTTCATATTTCCCAATAATGTCCTTTTGGGCATTTTCACCTCCATTATTAGATCCAGTCTAGGGCCGTGTATTATATTTAGCTGCTATTGTCTCTTTAGTCTTTCTCTTGTTTTTAAATTTGGGGCATATATATACAACATGAACTTTCACATCTCAAGCACCCCTGAACATAAAATTCAGAGGGATTAATCTCATTCACAATGCTGTGCTACCCTCACCACCATCTATTAACAGAATTTTCCCATTCCCACAAACTGAAACCCTGCACCCATTATGCATTATCCTCCCAATCTTCCTCATCCTCCCAACCTGTAGTCTGTCTCTATGATTTACATACTCTAGCTGTTTCATATAAGTGGTATCATACCATATCTGTCCCTTGTGTCTGACTTATTTCACTCAATATGATGTCTTCAAGGTTCATGTAGTAGCAAGTATCAGAACACCACTCCTTTTTTAAGGCTGAATAAATTCCATTGTAGCTATATACCACATTTTGTTTATTCATTTATGTGTTGAAGGACATCTCCATCAGAGAAAATAAGGGTTGGCACACTCATATATAGCCTTTGGAAACTTTTCTCTGTGTATGTGTGCATGCTTGAGTGTTTACAAAACTGGAACTAAACAATCTTTTGTAGTATCTTCCTGAACTTACATATATTGTGACCATATTTCTAAGTCAATAATGGTATTCACGTATGGAAAATTAACTAATCTCCTATTGCTAAACATTTAGGTATTGCCCATGTTTTTACAATTATAAACAATGATTTAATATGCTCTTAGAAGAATTAAAACAGCTTGGTGTTTCAGTCTTTTCAATAGTTTAGACCTGTCTTGCTACTGCTAAGTAATTTTAAATAACATCACATATATATTATCATAACTTTAAATAAGCATACATAACTTACTGCTTTAATTGACTTTCTGGACAAAAATTCTTACCTTGCAATAACAGATTCAACTGGCATGATATCAGGCACATAGTGGGCCATGGGGGAAACAAAGTGTCCATCTAGGATCTTACAGTCTGACTGCTCTTCAATCTAAAAGAAAAGCAAAACTAAGATGTCTGCATGTAGTCTAAAATAACCTGGTCTACCACAGATGTTGTTCTAAAGAAGTTATATTGTTATAAAAAAAATTTCATTGCCTACTGCATAACCTTTTTTCGCATTATGCTTTTTAAAGTCATGGCTCCTCCCCACACACAGCTGACAGTCTAGTTGGGAAAATAAACGATAAATAAATCTCATTTTCATTCATACACTGAGATACAATAACCCAAAATAAAATACTAACTAAAATAAATAATAGTCAACAATATAAAAATAATCCTAAGGACAATTTACAAACAAATTACAAGAATAATTTAACACAATTAGGAGTTGACATCAGGTATGTTAGAATGGCTTGATATCATTAGTTCATTGATATAAAATATTATGACAACAGATTAAAGAAAAAAGGGATATTTGCTTATATGGAAAAGGCATTTGCTAGCAACATTCAATACTTAAACTTATTTTCTCCTCAAACAGTATTTAACATGAAAAAAATCTATTTTGGGTCAATAGTCAAAAATTAAATTAGTAATGAAGTATCAGCTATTTTCATTAAAACAATAAACAACAAAAAACATACCTGTTGATGCTGAATACATGCACTAAAACTTACATTTCTAGTCATTTGTGCCAATACCATTGAATAATCTATATTTTTTGCAACTGACTTAAAATACTATCTTTAGGGAGCCGATGTGGCTCAGTGGTTGAATGCTGCTTCCCACCTAAGAGGTCCCGGGTTCAATCCCCAGTCCCAGCACCTCAAAATAAATAAATAAATAAATAAATAAATAAATAAATAAATCTATCTTTATCATGTGCCAAATCTTCATGAATTTCTTCAAGTTATTTTCAATCCTTTTGGTTTTATCAACCTCAATTTTATTTCTGCACTAATATCATGCTGTGCTGATAAATACAGCTTTATAATACCCATTGATATGTGGCTGAACCAGTCTTTCCTTATCACTTTTCTTTTTCAGAATATTCTTGATCTGATTACATCCCCCTGTGTTTTCCAAAAATAATTTCAGTAGTTTTAAATCAAATTTTAATTGGATATTTTTATTAGGATTGCATTGCATTTAAAAACTTCTTAAGGAGACTTAAAATCTGTATAATATTTAACTTTTAATCCAAGAAATGTTTCCATTTTAGCCACTTTTATGCCTCTCTTATCTCTCAACATAGTTTTGTTTTTTGTTTTTTTTTATACTGTATTCTTTTTTTTTCTCCCCGGCCCTTTGTTGTTTGTGCTCGCTGTCTGCTCTCTGTGTCCATTCGCTGTGTGTTTTTTCCGTGTCTGCTTGTCTTTTTTTCTTCTCGTCTTTCTCTTTTAGGAGGCACTTGGAACCGATGCCAAGACCTCCAGTGTAGGAGAGAAGCACTCAATTGCTTAAGCCACCTCATCTCCCTGGTCTGCTGCACCTCTCATTGTCTCTCCTCTGCATCTCCTTTTGTTGTGTCATCTTGCCATGCCAGCTCTCCATGGCACAGGCCGCCAGCTCTCTGCGGCGTGGGCCTGCTTACCTTTACCAGGAGGCCCTGGGAACTGAACCTGGGGCCTCCCACATGGCAGATGGGAGCCCAATCACTTGAGCCACATCTGCTTCCCTCAACATAGTTTTGAAGTTTTCTCCTTGTATAATTTAGAAGGATAAATTATTTGATAAAGAAGGCAGCACAAGTTAATGTGAGAGGGGATAAAGACTCAATAAATAACGGTGGGATGGCTGGCAATTTGTTAAAAAGCAATTTTAGAGCCACATATCATATTATACATAATATAGATTTAAAAATCAAGCAAGACAGAATTAAAAAATAAAAAGATGAGTAACCATATTTAAAAACATGCAAAGGATTTGAATAGACATTTCTCAAAAAATATATACAAATGGCCAATAAATAAGCATATAAAAAGATGTTCAACATCATTAGTCATTAAGAAAATGCAAATCAAAAATAAAATAGAAGAAAAACAAAAACAAAAAAGAAGAAAATGCAAATCAAAACCACAAAGAGAGGGGAGAGAATGTAACTCAGTGGTTGAGTGCCTCCTTCCCAGGTACAAGATCCAGGGTTCAATCCCTGGCACCTCCTGAAAAAAGAAAAGTAGAGATACCACCTCACATTCATTAGATGGCTAGGGCAATGGCTAGGACAAAAACAAGCAAGAATGTGGAAAAACTGGAATCTTTACACACTGCTTGTGGGAATGTAAAATGGTGCAGTCCCTTTGCAAAACAGTTTAAGAGTTCAACAGAAAGTTAAGCACACAGAAAGTTACCATGTAACCGAACAGGTCCACCCATAGGTATTCACCCAAGAGAACTGAAAACAGATCCACAAAAACACTTGTAGGTAAAAGTTCACAGCAGCATTATTCCTAATAGCGAAAAGTGGAAACAATCCAAATGTCTATCAACTAATAGATTAAAAAAAAAAAAAAATACTGTATAATACAATGGAATATTATTCAGTCATAAAAAATAATGAAGAACTGATACATGCTACAACATGGATGAACCTTGAAAACATTATGCTAACTGAAAGAAGCTAGACACAAAAGGACAAATATTGTATGATTCCATTTATATAAAATATCCAGAATAGTCAATTTCATAAAGACACAGTAGACCAGTGGTTGCCAGAGCCTAGAAGGAAGGGGAAATCAGGAGTGACAGCTAATGAATTTGAGGTTTCTTTGGGAGATGAAAATGTTGTGAAATTAGATGGTAGTGGTGGTTATACACCTTGGGAATATACTTTTAAAATCACTGAATCGTGCACTTTAAAAGGGTGAATTTTATGGTATGTAAATTATATCTCAAATTTTAAAAATTGGGGTGGGTGGGGAGGTTGTAAGAATGCATTCCAAAATGTTTATAGTAATTCTCCCTGGGAAGGAAAATAGAATTTGGTGGTTTAAAGTGGCACAGATTTCTGAGGAATGGGTGTAGCTCAGTGGTTGAATGCCTGCTTCCCATGTACGAGGTCCTGGGTTTGATCCCTGGTACCTCCTAAAAAATAAGTAAATAAACAAAAAAAAAAGTAAAATAAAGCAGCATGGATTAAAGGAGACTTTTCATTTTTACCTGGTATGCTTTAAAGGAAATATATTTGTATATTTAAAAAAATTTTTTTTTTTTTTTTTTTTGAGGCACCAGGGGCCGGGGATTGAACCCAGGACCTCCTATGTGGGAAGCCGGCGCTCAACCACTGAGCCACATCAGCTTTCCTGAGTTGGTCCTTTCGCTTGTTTTGCTTTTTGTTGTTGTTTTTTTTTTTTAGGAGGCACGAGGAATTGAACCTGGGACTTCCCATGTGGGAAGCAGGCACTCAACCACTTAAGCCACATCCGCTCCCCAAGTCTATAATTTTTAAATAAGTAAAAATTATATAGAAAATAGAAATACTTAGCAAGGGTGAGAGAGAAATATTCTAAACCTAGAAGATATAGAAGAGGCAGATATATGGAATGGAGGAAGGTTCCAATTTTTAAAACTCTGTTTTTAGTAGTGGAACTCTTCTGAAAAAATGAAATCTTCTAAAGATGTCCAATATATAAAAGAAATCAAAGTAGAGTAATTTTGGTTAAAGAGCAATGAGAAATGTGAATGAAGGTGACCCACTTGTATAACCCCCAACAATAGCTCAAAGTACCCAATTTCATAAACTTAGAAATATTTTACAGACACACGTGGTTGTTTAAAAACAAAACAATTTCAAATATATTTGCTCATCTTCTCTGATTTTATAGCATTTTCAATCTACTACTCTCTTAGCAATTTACTATATCTCATAACATTTCCTTGGTGTTATTTAATTTGCTAATAACTTACACCATGTACTGATTCTCCAACCAGAATACTACGCTTTAATACTTATAATTCTTGAAAGTGGCTGTGGCTCAAGCAATTGAGCTCCCATTTACCATATGGTGGACCCAGGTTCGATCCCTGGGACCTCCTTGTAAAAAAAGAGAAAAGGTGTCCCAGACCTGCGCGGAGAGGCACAGAGGCGCAGGCCCCCGCGCAGCAAAGCGACACATCAAAAAGATGATGACACAACCAGATTTTCAAAAAAAAAAAAACAACTTACAATTCTTCTGTAAAGTTGAATAATTTACTTTATTCTTTCTAAATATAAAAGGTACAAATTGAGGCTTAGAGAGATGCAGCTCTAAATGTTTCCTTGTATTTAGTCAAGTACTAACTACATGCTCCCAAATATATGAATATTGTTATTATAAACATCCAATTAGGGTACAAATAACATTTTTAAAATAGCAAATGAAAAAATCCATACTGCACTCATGTTGTACTGTTTATTGTTATTATACTCCAACATCCAATCTATTCTTGCCACATATTTATGTTTAACCAGAATTTCCATAATTGTATTTCTTTTTTTTTTAATACCTTATCGATATATACTGGATAATCACTTGAAACCAGATTCTGGCATCTTTCTCGATTTCCAATCATCTTTCTGAATTCAAATAGTCTATAATAAGAAAGAGGAAGAAAAGGAAAAAAAAAAATCACCTTTTATACCAATTAACCCAATTAGATGATGAATAATAATAAAAATTAGCAAATCTAGTTCATAAACCATGCTAAAATTTAAATTTAATCATTCAAGAGAGAGTTATTGTTGTTGTTTTTTAAACTACTTTGCCTCAGAAATATGTGGAAATAACATTGTTCAGAAAGTAATAGGGAAGCGGATGTGGCTCAAGCAACTGGACTCCCCTCTACCATATGGGAGGGCCCAGGTTCATTTCCCGGGGCCTCCTGGTGAAAGAGAGCTGGCCCGCATGGAGAGCTGGCCTGTGCGGAGAGCTGGCTCGTGCAGAGAGCTGGTGCAACAAAAAGAGACAGAGGAGAGACAATGAGAGGCATAACAAACCAGGGAGCTGAGGTGGCTCAAGCAATTGAGTGCCTCTCTCCCACATCGGAGGTCCCAGGATCGGTTCCCAGTGCCTCCTAAAGAGAAGACGAGAAGAGAAGACAAGCAGACACAGAGAGCACACAGCAAATGGACAGAGAGAGCAAAAGAGCGAGCGCAAAAACGGGGGTAGGGGGGGAGATAAATAAATAAATCTTTTTTTTAAAAAAAAGGAAAGAAAGTAATAGGACTCAAAATTGAAGGTTCCAATCCTAAAAATTCATCTTCTTACGTCCAGATTTTCCCATGAGTTACAGTATATCCCAGTTTTATAGACATTACAAATGCAGGTTACTCAAGAAAACACAGCCCCTCAACTACACACAATTCTAATCAGCTTAATAATTATTGAAGTTAAAAATCCAGTTTGTGTTTCTGAAAGTTCTTTATTTAAAAATCTGAATTACTTTAAAAATAGTTAGATTAATGATTATATGGGCTAAAATTTAAGGGAAATAATTTAAAAAGATTAAAAGGCAAAGGAAATAGCTTCATTTTTTAATGTAGTTTAATGCTTAATTTGCAGGATAATTTGCAGGATTTGTAACAAATAAAATTTTTAAATATTTAGTAAAATAACAAATTCAGAACAAGTATTAAGAAAAAAATGCTTACCTTTTGAGGTCCTCTGGCCTTCCCCATCCTCTGATAAAAAGTTTTGTGAGGAGAAGTCTCCGGTATAGAATATCTAACTTGCTCACACCCATTAGTAGCAATGAAACATCTGTGAAATAAAATTTAAAATGACTTTAAAATATTTATTTTCATTAACACTGCAAGTCAACTTCCTAATTTTTTTTTTTTAAGATTTATTATTTTATTTATTCTCCCCACCCTCCACCCCCCGCTTGTGCTCTCTGTCTGCTGTGTCCATTTGCTGTGCATTCTTCTGTGTCTGCTTGTCTTCTCTTCTCATCTTCTCTTTAGGAGGTACCGGGAACCGATCCTGGGACCTTCCAACGTGGGAGAGAGGCACTCAATCACTTGAGCCACCTAAGCTCCCTAGTTTGTCGTGTCTCTCATTGTCTTTTTCCTCTGTGTCTCTTTTACGTTGCGTCATCTTGTCGCGTCAGCTCTCCATGCGGGCCTGCTTGCCTTCACCAGGAGGCCCCAGGAATCAAACCTGGGACCTCCCATATGGTAGATGGGAGTCCAATCGCTTGAGCCACATTCGCTTCCCCTAAGTATTTCTTTAAATATCAGGAAAACTTAAAGATTGAGAACAAACTGTGAGCCTTAAATGTATTTCCTTGGGAATAAGATAAGAGATGTGGGGGGAAAAAACAGCGATAAAAGTAGAAAAGATGAAATAATGCCCTGATCATAATGTGTGAATTCCTCTAGGACAGGATCTTCCTTCCCATCCTCAGCACAGTGACTGACAAGTAGTAATTACCCAATATTTGTTGGATAACAAAGCAATGGTTAATGCTTATGTAGTATTGAGTATCTGCCAGGTACTATATTTAAAACTAGGGGGGAAGCAGGTGTGGCTCAATGGATAGAGCTCCCGTTTACCATATGGGAGGCCCCGGGTTCACTTCCTGGGGCCTCCTTGTGAGGGCAGGCCGGCCGGCCTGCGCGGCACGGTAGGCTGATGCAGCAAGACCTCACAGCAGGAAGCGAGTGTGGCTCAATCGATAGAGGCCCCGCTTACCATGCGGGAGGCCCCGGGTTCACTTCCTGGAGCCTCCTTGTGAGAGCAGGCCGGCCCGCGCGGCGCGGTAGGCTGATGCAGCAAGACCTC
>JAQZBX010088855.1:0-12703 GCA_029593785.1 Cabassous unicinctus
AGAGGTGTTATTCAGTCCAGACAGGATGGGGGGGGGGGAGCCAAGTTAAGAGGAGACTAAGAGTCCTGGCCCCTGAGGATCTGTGAGTGAGAAGAGAGGAGAGAGGGAGGGAGAGCTGGCTGGGTGAGAAGGAATGGGAGAGAGAATTGTCTTTTGGAGGTCAAGTTTTCAGAGTTAAAGCAGATCCAACGGGTCTTCTCAGGATTGGTTTGCTGAGGTGGAATGGGGTTTGAATGTCATGAGGGGTAAAGAGACTCAGGACAGGGAGTGGACAGGTCACCTGCATGGATGTGGAGGTCCTTCAGGGTGATGAAAGCGGTCGATGGCTTTTGGGGAGTGACCAGTGGGTCAGTGAGTGACGAGTAGGATATGGTAGCAAGGGAATAAGGGACCACAGAGGAGGAAAGCCTTCTGCTTGGGGGTCAGAGTAGCAAGTTGAAGTTAATAGAATATTTACCAACAGCTTTCAAGACCTTTCTCTGGCGCAGAATTGAAAGGCTTGAAAGAGCTGTGGCCTTGGGCAGACCTGATGGGATTCACTTAAGATAGGAGGTGGTGGGAGAGCTTTTCAGAGATGCTGAGTCATCCTGTTCCTAAAGGCACAAGTGGAAAAAAAAGGGGGAGAGGAGGTTGCCTGTGGGAGACTGAGTTAGAAGTGAGAAAACACAGGGCAGTACAAGGACAAGATTCCAGGAGTGGAAAAAGACCAGACTGGTGTGCATTTTGGGTGTTGGCAAAAGATGACAAAGATGAGAAATAAATTGCTCTCAAGGTTCTTATTGGACTCTTGGCAGCAGGTTTGTTACCTGAAGTGCTGTGGGGTTTTAGGAGCTAAGGTGTGCAGATTAGCATCTGTACTTGTCCTTTGGTGATTGTAACCTCTTTCTATAAAATTTTGGGGAAGAAGAAAAGAAAACAGCAATAGCTGGAGTTTGTTGCAGGATATAGAGAAACTTTTGCCCACAAAGAAAGGACAAACCAGAGAATCTTTATAGGTAGAAGGAGCTAGTGATAGCTATTAAGTGCTACCCTACATATATACTATATTTGAACCTGTAGGCCATTCAGATGAATAGATGATGTTAATTGAATTACAGTGCATCAGGCTCTCCCTATTCTAAGTTCTTTTGGGATTTAATTTAATCTTATCTTCAACCCTATCAGTATGTCACTTTTATCATATCCACTATATAAGTGAGGAAGCTGAAGGACATAAAGGTTAAGTAAATTTGCTGAAAGAAATATGGCTAAAATGTGGCAGAGTTTGGATCAGCACCCAGGCCGTCCAATGAACGTGACCTTGCTCCTGAATCTACGTTAGGTGGCCTCATAACATTCAGACGCGGATTCTTTTTTCAAAGATTTTATCGTCTGACAGGAGATGCATAGAATGACACTAGACCTATCTGCAGACACAGGCATTGAAATACTACAGTATGGCTAAACCAATAAAGCAAGGAAAGGACCATTTCCTTTGAAGAGCAGGTGAAGGCTTCTGTCTAAAGGTCCAGGCTTTTGGACTCACTGGTACATTTGCCTTAGGTATTTTTTATTTTGAACCTCAGAGAAGTAATTTCCTGTTTATAGAGCCGATCTCAGGAATTGCAGATGGTTAGGAAAATAAACTCTTGATCATTTCAAGATGATTGGACTATTTTAGATTATGGAAGTTTCTTGTCTCTCTTCTTCTTTGATGTCTTTTCACCTGGCATATGTTTCACAGTTAGTTAACATTAAGACAAACAGAATTTGAACATGTTGACAGCTATTCTAGCTCCTTATAGGTCGTTCTTCAAACTTTATATGGAAGAGAAAAAACTAATGATAACAATGATTGCTTATCTGGGATTCTAAATTATCTGTTAATATCTTCTTCATTATCATGGACCATTGAAAGTTTGTTGAAAACTGGAAGTCAGATCAAACTATAATTTCTAAATCATTATAATTTAAAGTTTTTAAAATTTAATATTCTTAATATCAGAATATTTTCTTTTAAGTTCTCTGCTTTCTTTGGAGAATTTTATACACTATAATATGTAATACTTTAAAATAGAAGCCTATGAACAGAAACCTATGAATAGCATATCCTTATTTATTTAAAAAGGAAATGGTAGTTATAGAATTATGTTCAGCGGTACTCAAGAAATGCTGTCCTGATTTTGGTGACTTTAATATATAAAACCACATACTTACTTTACTGATAAAAAAAATTAATAAAATTTTTCAACATTGTTCAAATCTTTATAACTCTGATCTATAAATGCCAAAAGTAAAGATGGAAGGGTTTGGGCATGTACTGAATAATCTTAATTTTAAAATGTCCTTGACATTTTTATATCTTAGTATTTTATCATTTGACATATTATCTTTAGCACAGCGAATGATACCTTACATAGCAAGATGAATTTAAAATGGATTCTTGGATATTACGTAACTAATATTTTATTGTATTAGTTTCAGTTACAATCTTAATTATTCAGTAGATGTTGGCTTGATTATTAATAAAAAGTTCATTTAATTATTCCCCAAGAATGACTTTCAGGTAGACTGGGGCCTTGCTTTGTTAGTTGAGTAAAAACTAAGCATTTGAAAATGTTGTATTTTTGGTTTATGTTTAATATTTCAGATAGGAAAAGAACATGGAGGCCTAAAGGCTGTGACTGAAATTCTCCAGGATATTCAGTATAAGGTATGTCATCATTAAAGAAAAAAAAAAAAAAAAGGGAAAGTATGTTGAAAGTCCCCAGACTCACCTCCAGGCTTGATGATTCTCTAGGAGGACTCACAGGACTCAGAAGCCGCTATACTCACACTTACAGTTTATTCCAGTGCAAGGATACAGACCAAAATCTGCAAAGGGCAAAGGCACATGGAGCAAATTCCAGGAGAAACAAGGCACAAGCTTCTTAATGGAGTCACATGGTTATGTGCTTACTTCTTCCAGCAATGATGGGTGACAACATGTATGAGGTATTGCCAGCCAGGGAACCTCATCCGAGCCCAGGGTTTTTATTGGGACTGGCATGTGTCGGTCATGTAGATATGTAGTGCCTGCCATGACTCACCTTAGTGACTGAGACACCAGTCATCCTCACCTTAACCCCCAGGACAAAAACAGGTATCACCATAAATCATTTGGTTTGGATAAACATTGTCTGGTCAAACTGTATGGCCTAAGGCATCAGGCATAAAGAAATTCTCTTAGACAAAATATTCCAAGGGCTTAGGGGTTATCTCCCAGGAACTGGCCAAGGGCCAACCCCAAAGACAAGCTTTAAAGTGTGCACAGTTTGAACAACCCATGCTTGCTGAATTAACCCTTTCCTGCCCACTAGTTATAGGTAAGTTGTATAAATTAAACAAATAAAAATTGTGGGAATCAAACTTCAGAGCATTTGTGTGGAAAAAAATACAAGTACCCAGAAGACATAAGATAAAGCCCAGCCTCACTGGGAGGCTGAGTTTGGTTATAAACAGTACCTTTTATGCTCACACTGAGTCAGTTGCATTTAAGTGGCCTTGGGAGGATTAGTTTAATCCTCTGTGCTACTGGAGATACAGCACAGGAGTTGAACTTGCTTGATTGAAAGGGGTCCAAAGACCCAAAGCCAATTCCAAATCAGTTTGGGGATTTGAGTCTGATTTATTCTATAGAAACACAAGCCCAGGGCATCTTAAACCAGGCAAGAACCTCCACTGAAGATCTCCTGAACAGGCTCAGAATGAGCCCAGCTATCAAGGGAAGTCCCAGACTAGTCAAAAGAAGCTGGTAAAAGGGTATGGTAAGGACAGATTTTGACCAACATTTGTCCAGTAGAAATGGCCCAAGAAAATCTCCCTTATTTTTTCAGCTGATAGGATTATGGACTATGAGGGGATGGGGAGAACATGCAAATTGGATTCTTCAATGTTTAAAAGAGTCCCTGGAAGTAAGGAAGAAACTTAGAACGTAATGCATTAATGTTCCCTGATGCATCTACACCAATAGAGTAAGTTTGTAAGAGACATACTACTGACATCATTGGCCTGTCTTCCTCTCAAGACTGCACCATTTAAGTTACACTGTTTAACACAGTGACTATAAACATGAATTGTTGAGTAATGGTACAATATTTCCCTTCAAATTTAAATCTGGAATTGAATATTTTTATTCGAATTTCAGATCTCTCTTCTGGGATGGGGGTAGTATCTAGAATGGATCCTAAAATAGAACGATCATATCCAATTGGGACAGAACAAGAAGTCGGGAGCCCAGTTGTAATGTCAAGGAGCTTAGGGGCTGACATCAAAGCAGGCAGAAAGAAAGTCATTTCAAAAGGATTGCCTGAGTTGGGTCCAGGCTTTTCACACCTAAGCCCAAGTCTCTGGGGCAGATAAAGTAGTTGACATGGGAGAGACAGGCATCACTTCTGTTTCCTATCAGGAATTACAGGGAAAATTGATCTGTGGTACTAAGAAAATAGCCACGGATTCGAGGCAGGAGCATCTTGTTGGAACCAGCCAGCGTTGTTCCAATGAGAAACAGAAGGAGACTTCCATAAGCCTATGGGGGGCAATGGAGCCTTTCAAAAAAGACTTCAATCTGGATTCTCCCCTGCCGTGGGGAACTCTAATGTTTTTTTTAACTTTTTATTACAGTAACATAGATACAACACATGGACTTTTAATCCTTATAAGCTTTATATTCTAAAATTTAGAATTTTACATTAATATGGGTAATTTTTTTTTTCTTTTTCAGGGGAAGTCCAAAATAATACCCTGTTTTAATCCTAACACTTTATTGCCTGGTAAGCATTCATCTGACTGCATTAGATGAATTTAAGTATGGGTGTGACCACAAGGTTTACCTCAGAATTTATATATATAACTATGTATTATTAAAGTTTCCTTACAGTTTAAATTCTAGGTAGCAGGGACCAGTTTCAGGTTGCTCTAAACATGAACGTAAACCTTTTGAAATAATAAAGAAACACTTTACCACTAGTTCCATTAAAATCACTACCCCTGTGTAATGCACCAGCATAATAAAATAACTTTAATATACTTCTGAGATTGATCAGTGAAGTTCTCATTAATCTCTAGAGTGAATCAAACTTTATATCTAATTTTATCAGGTTATCTCTTTGCAGTGACACTGTTTGGATTTTAGTCTTAATTCTTTATGTATTGCCATACAGGTAAGAATTGTGCATAAATTACTCAGAATATAATTTGGAGCTAAAGGTTGTTTTGTGCAGAATTTTGGTCTTCCCATTTCTCTGCCTAAATTATGTGTTGTATCTTAGTGTTTCAAGTAACACCAAAGAGGTTGAAGCATTATATTCTCTATTTTTTCTATATTTCTATTTAATTGCTCTACAACTAGCCAATTTTTTCCACATTTCAAACATTTACACATCATATTTGATCATGAATTCTAATGAAGAGCTAACTGATTTCATAAGTATGATTTATTTGATTCTATCATAATATGATTTTAATAGGTTGCTGTTGAAGAATTAACATAGAGATTGCTAGAACACAATAGTTAAAAATGTAAGTTTTGCAGCCAGGTTGCATGGTTTTGTAACCTGGCTCTGCCAATTATTAGCTCAGTGACTTTGGGCAAAGTTACAGACCCTCTCTGTGCCTCAGGTTTCCCATCTGAAAACTGGGGCTGATAATAGTACCTGTTTCACTGGTTTGCAGCCAGGGTGAAATGAGTTCATGTAAAATGCTGTAGCAGTGTCTGGCACACAGCGAGGATCCACTAAATCTTAGGTATGGATTAGTCAGGTCAACTCTTCAATAAAGTAAAAGAAAATATAGATACACTCCTACTAAAGTGACTAGACTTGATATATGTATCTCTTGCCTATTTGGACATGTACAGTGATCTATTGTTGAAAATCACTAGAAATCATAGAAAGGATGTTCATCATGTGTTTCCCTGATTATCTCTGTGTTGTCTCATTTAAGAAGACATATATGAGATGCTAGCTTAAGAAATGACACCAATCTAAGTAATGTCATTTGGACAGTTTGTAAATTTTGGAGATTGTTGTTGGAGTTTTCAAGGTTATTCTTAACTGTCTTGTGTTTTTTGTGTGTGACATGTCCATCCTGTACAGATCCTCTGCTGCGGGATTATTGGGTGTACGAAGGCTCTCTAACCATTCCCCCTTGCAGTGAGGGTGTTACCTGGATATTATTCCGGTACCCTTTAACTATATCCCAGCTTCAGGTAAGTGGTACTTTAAATCTTATGGAGAGAAGTTATGAGCTAAAAGTTAAATATCGTTTCTCTAAAGGAGAAATGTCTGTTTTATGCTTTGGCTCCTTTCAGCTCAGTCACATCTTTTCAGATGAGACTTAAATGTCTCAAGCCAGTGAAAGCAATCAAAAGATCAAGAATGAACAAAAACCAGCTCTCATTTATGAACTGTATTGTAAAAGTTTTTATAGAGTAAACTGAACTCACTGAAATAACCAAACTTAATTCGTCTGCTTATTTCTTATGTGCAATCTTGCGAGTGTGGAAGGGAGTGAGGTCTTGAAAGTGAAGTGAAGATGCTGTCTATTTCTGGAAGTCACACGTGGGCTTGGTCAGAGTTCTTCCTTGGTGTGCCCAGGATGATTCTGTATGCATAGGGGTGGGTGAGCTAGCAGGGAAGCCCTGGAAAGTTCTAGATTGTTCTCTAGTCCTGCTTTTGGTTACCAACTTCCCACCTTGGGCTCCACGTGGGCTCTCCAGATGCACAGTGGGGTCAGGACACCAGAGTGAAATGTCGCTAGGGTATTAGCTGGTGAAACATGGGGCAGCATCACTGAGATGTGCTTAAACAGTGATTTTTATATTATTGCAAAAAAGGTGTTTTAAATGTCTCTTGTCCTTTGGGATCCTGTTAGGCTACACTTTCCCTCCATGATCATCCTTTAGAGGCTCAGGCAGTACTCAAAATAAACTGAGTTTCCTTCATCAACTTTTTATAAACTATTTTTATATCTGCCATAATTACTTGAAGGAAGATACTCAAGTTTATTAACTACTCAGTGAAGTCTTTTGTTTGTCCTTAAATCTTTAAAATCCTTGTTTCATCCTTTAAGAGTTTCTCATTAATTCTGTTTTTTTTTTTTTTTGTAGGGATTCATTTAAAAAATTCCCCATTCGACCTCTTTATACCTTTCATTATTTTAAAAACTTTGATCACTTTACCTTTGGGCCCTCTGATTTTAATATAGAAAATCCTAATTATTTATTCATTCATCTATTTCCTCTTACAAGAGACTATTCCTCAGTGCCATCTGGGCTCAGAGGGTATAGAGATTAAAAAACTTAAACTGTTTATCATAGAGTTGGGGAGGCAGTGAGTACAGACAATTATGATGGATTGTGGTAAGTAAGGAACTCCCAAAGCACATAGGAAAGCAACCCAGTTCAGATTGGGAGGTCCAGGGAATCATTCCTGGATGATATTAAGATATTAGCCTGGTGAAGGAGAGAGAAGAATTTAGAATTTGAGTGTAATGTTAAGAATAGAGGTTTGGAATAATTATATATATTGAAACACCAAAAGATGGTAGCTACTGTAACAGGTAAAGCTCAAAGTTTCCGTCACTTGTCACAATAGGGATTTCTTTCTTTCTTATGTCAAGTCCGACATATGCCATCCTGAGTTAGAGTAACAGCTCTTCCCTGTGCTGTCATTCAGGGACCCAGATTGAAAAAGCTCTGTGTCTTCTAGCCATTGCTTTCAAGGTTACCCTAGGTATGGGCATGCAGCCCAAAGAAAGGGGAAAAAATAAAGATGATGTCTGGAGGGAGTTTCTCAAGGGCCAGTCTTAGTAATGGTGAATGTGCTTACTTTCTGTTGGATGGAACTCAGTCACATGGCCACACCTAAGTGCAAAGAAAGGGAAGTGCATTCTAGCTTCATGCCCAAGAAGAAAAAATGGAGTGGGCAATGAGATCAGCTAGTGATTGCTGCCATAGTAGCTCAGGTGAAGGGGGAGGAGAGGATAGCACAGCTGAGTGCTCTGCAGTGCCAATGGAGATGATGCTGTGAGGAAAGCTAAGAAGGACTTGCCCATGGAGCTTGAGGAGAACCTAGAGGGAGTGATGTCCTGGAATCCAGGATAGGAGGGAGTGTTTTCCAGAAGTGGAGGGGGCATTAACAGTGGAGGATATAAGTAGCATGAGTGCTGCCCACCCAAGCATTAAATACCTACACCTTATAAAAATGGCCCAGATGCCACTGCCTTATTCACTTTCTTCATTCTGAATTTGACTTAAAGTTCAGGATCTTGACTTACTCTTGATCATTTTCATACCTGATGTTTTCTTTGGCCAGGTGTGTTCACTGTTTGATCCTGTTAGTACTCTCCTCTGTCACTGACCTCTGGCTCTCCTAAGATATCATTCCTCCACCATCCCTCCCACTAGGCTGTTTCCAGTTGCTCCCAGAGAATACTTCAGCCCATCCAACAGTTTGCCTTAAGGATCCCATCATGGGGGAAGCCTTCATTTCTTTTTAGATTTGCATGAACAAGATCTATAATTGCCAATTAGGCCATCCTTAGCCCAAGTGAGAAGTTTCTGTAAAACATTGAGCTGAAAGTAGAAGAGGGCCAAGTATTAATACAGAGTGTTTTTCAAGAAGTCTTATGGGAAAGACAAGGAGGGGCTTAGGGACATTCGTTCAAGGAGGTGCTAGAGAAGAGGAAAGATTTTTTTTTTTTTTTTTAATTTAACAGCTAAGATTTGGGAAATCCGAGAAGCTATGTAGGCATAGTGGAAGGAGCTGGTGAATAGAACAATCCCACCTATCCAATGATAGAGCCACCACTGCTGTTATCCTTCCTGGTTTATAGATGAGGAGGCTGGGACTAACGGAAATTAAGAATGTTTGTCTACATTACACAGGTAGTAGGGTAGATTTGGTATTCCAACGCAGTCCTGTGTGATGTTGGAGCTGCGTGCTTAGCCTCGGCACTGTACGACCTGCTAGACAGACTTCCCCACTTCATCGCTTGCCCTTCTCAATATTGCAGTTCCTTTGATATCCTCTTTCTATGTGAAACCTTCTTAGGAAAATCTCAACAGTATCAGAGAAGGTTTTTACTGTTTTGTGTGTATGTGTTTTGTCTCCAGTTGGAGGAGTTTGGTTTCTTTCAGACATTTGGAAACACAGATCAGTGGCTATCTATTAAACTTTAGTGCTTTGAAACTTAGTCATCTAATATTTTTGTGCTGTCTGTAGAAACTGATCTGACAGATCAGTCAGGTGAGAGACTGAGTCCCACAATACAGATTGACAGATCATCTGCATAAAAGCAGGAGTCTAGGGGCACAAACCAATGAAAAGATTGTGGACAGAGAACAGTAGAGCAGAGATGGTCTTCAGGGATGTTTTCCTATGGGTGACCTTTCCTTTATAAGCAGACTCTTCTAAGGATGGGGAGTTCCATGGGGCTCACTATTCTCCACCTGCCATTTGGCTTCTCCAGGCTGCTTCTCTCCCTGAGGTAGCATTTCTGCAGCAGAGAATGAGTTCTGGGATTAGCAGGTGGTCAAGGGAAGGCCCTCTTTGCTGCTGGCTGCCCCTTCCAGGTCAGACTGAGATATTGCAGCCTGAGCTGCCCTGAGCTGGGCTTGTGGTCCATATAGTTCCATTGCTCTGTGGATGACATGCTTAAAAGAGCAAATGTTCCTCTGCATTTCCTTTCCCTATAGCTGTCTCTAGAAGAATTATACACATTTCCTTACTGTTTCTACAGATGGCACAAAAATATTAGATGACTAAGTTTCAAAGCACTAAAGTTTAATAGATAGTATGCTTTATTGTATTTGGGATGCATTAATTGCTCTTTACATGTCACTGTCCACATTAATACAAACAATTTGCTGATTTAATAAAGTAATTATGATGGTTTGAAGCTGAGTGGACCCCAGAAGATCATGTTCTTAAAGCTAATCCATTCCTGTTGGGGTTAATGTATTGTGGGTGGGACCTTTTGATTAGGTTGCTTCAGTATGGGCTGGCCCAGGGTGGGTCTTAATCCTTTTACTGGAGTCCTTTATAAATGGGGTGAATACCAAGAGAAACAAACAGAAGCCGAGAGAGAAAGCCACAGGAAGCCAGCAGCTGAAGCAACGAAACCTGAAAGAGAAGGGAGAGACAGCAGATGTTGCCATGTGCCTTGCCATGTGACAGAGTAGTCCAGGATCACTGGCAGCTGGTCTTTTGGGGGAAAGTATCGCCTGATGATGCCTTGATTTTGACATTTTCACAGCCTCAGAGTTGTAAGCTTACAAGCAAATAAAAAAGTTAAAGCCAACCTATTTCTGGTATATTGCATTTTGCATTTTGGCAACCTAGTAAACTAAAACAGTAATATATGTCCTTATGTTATTTTCCCTTTTCTTTATCTTCATTATAGGCAGATGTTAGCATGTGGAAGTGTTCCTTAGAGACTGATGCAGATAACTTGCTCATTATTCATTAATTTGTGCATTTGTTGATTCATTTAGCAATTATTTGACATTTACTAAGTGCCAGACACCATGGAAAACATAGAAAAGGGAAAATAAGACCAGGCTGTATCATCAAGACTCTATCCACTGGGAAAGGCAAACAAATAAATAGGTTTACTGTTTTAAAGATAACTTTATGTGAAAAGTGGCATAGAATGAGCATGAATATAGGACAGGTGCCTAAGTGAGATTTTGTCATCAGGGAACCCTTCCCAGAGGCCAGTAAAGGGGCATGGCCTGGGTGATAGTAGGCACTGAAACAGGGAGAAGCATCCACAAAGGCACAGAGACAAGAGAAGACACTGTGTACTGGGAACACACGCCATTAGCATGAAGGGCCAATGGCATGTGATGAAGGTGGAGAGGCAAGCAAACCCTGGTGCTGTACTGTCGATTCTCTCCTGAAGGCTGCAAAGTATCACTAGAATATTGAAGGAGAGAGACACGATTGGGTTTGAGTCAGAGAAAAATCTCTTTGTCTGCAGCATGAAGATCAAGGTCTGAGTTAAGGCCATAGCAGTGAGAATGTAGGGAAGGGAGTGGATTTCAGAAATAATAAGAAGGTGGAATCAGCAGAACTTGGCGTCTGATGACACAGGAAGGAATTTCAGGAGGAAAGATCCACACATTACTCCCTGGATTTTGGTTTGGGTGACTGGGGAATGTAAGGGGTAGCTCTTCACCTTGATCAGGAATGAAGGAGGAAGAGCAGGTTTTATGGGGGGGATTCTGAATTTATGGTTGTAGGAAAACCTAAGCATGAAATGCCTTTGAGACAGCCAAGAAAAGGAGATAGTATATAGGTGGTAGTAGAAGCCCTAAGTGTAGAAGAGCTCATTCAGGGGGAGAAAAGAAGTGCCCCAGAGAAAGAGGAATGGCAGGCTATAGGGGTGTCAGATGAGGCACCCCCAGGGAATGGCTTGAGAAGTGGGAAAGTCAGGAGGCTTATGTCATAGAAGCCAAGGGAAGGGTGAGTTTCAAGGAGGGAGCAGAGAGATTGAGTGTCATTTTCCACACACACATTGAGTTAAAGACTGAAAAGTGTTCATTGGATCTTGCATCTGATTTGGAAATGGAGTACGAAGCAGCTGGGGGTGGAGTGGGTCTGGTCTCTTTTGGTCGGCATTATTCTGCTCAGGGGTAATTTTCTAAAATAGACCAAACCTTTTGGTGAAAAGTAAAAATTTTCTTTTTAAGTACAATAAATTTCACCTTCTTGAAAATAAGGGGGGGGGGCGGGGATGAACTTGGCTAAGATAAAAGAAGAGTCTCCATTTCACTTAGAATTCCATTGAGGATTCTCTTGCTAGCATGACATCGGGCGTGTTGATGTGAAATCGGTTGTGGATTTTAATGATGTTCTGAAGACACCATGTTTTACTACCATGTTGTTGAGTATGTTAAGAGGCACAGATCTGCCATTGTGGCTTTGGGTCATGCTGACTTCAAAGGGATCCCAGCCTTGTATTGTTCCTAATAAGGCCAATGACAAAGTTGAACCCTAACTCACTAAGCCATGCTCCTCTATTATTGGGAAATAAGCCGCATCTTCCTACGGGGAGGCCAAAACCAAAAGAATGTGTAGGGAATAATCCCAACTGCCCTTGAAAACAGATGGCTTTACAATTAGCTTTAGCCTTTCAAGGAAAAAAGATTAGCATACAACTCCATTATATCATCTGTTCATAGGGCATCGGTGTTAAAATACACACACACACACACACACACACACAGATGTATATTAAAATGCAATTTAGAATGATTTTAGAAAAGTTCCAGAGAGGGCAGTAAAAATGAGAGGAGCCAAAGGGAGAAGATGTAACTCTAGAATCTAGACCAAGAAAAATTGGGGAGCCTCGTTGTTATTTCATTTAAAGGGGAGCAGAGAGAGAGGGGGCATTGATATATAAAATAATAAAGGACTAGAGAATAGCAGGTAGAGTCTCTGTCTAGCTGATTATATTGAGAAATAAAAACTTTTAATTGGATTAAAGAAAAAAAAATTGTCCTACACCATAAGGTTAACTTTTGTAATTACAGCTGCTGGGCATTAATGTGGAAAACAATAGGATATCTTGAAATGCTTCGTTTGCCAACAGGATAACAGTATCTGCACAGGTGAGGTACAGGGTTGGCAATTAAGCCTGTTGTGGAGCATTCGAATATTCCTGATTCCTAAGAAATTTA
>JAQZBX010088856.1:0-12701 GCA_029593785.1 Cabassous unicinctus
AGTGGGAGTGAAAAAACCATTACTCAGTGAAGTTCTCCTTTCTTCACATTTTTTCATAATAGGTTATACACATGAAAGTCAAATTTCCCATTTTCCCTTAATTTAAACTAAATATACAAGTCTAATATTTTCTCAGAGTGCTGCATGTCTTGCCATCTTACAATTTCAGAATAAGAGAAGGTTTGATTTTTATTCCCCTTCAGACCAACTATTTCCAGCTCTCTGTTCTTAACCCCAGCCAAGGTAGAGAGGACACTATAAATACATCCATTTTGGAGCTGGGATGGTGTCAAGTGTCCCTGGGCAACACACTAGACATCTAAGAATACAGAGGTGGAACCAAGGAAGTATAAAATACAGCATATTTGCATTATGATGGTGTTGTGAAAAGTCTCCTTATTTAAGTTTAGTTTTTCTTTTTCCAGCCTCTCAAGCTAAATTTAAACATTTCAGATCTCAATTAGTCCATGAAATTATAGGAAACAATATGGCATCATTTAGAGCCAGGAGAACTGGATTCAAATCCCACTTCTGCCCTTTGCTTGCTCTGGGCCCTTGGACAATTCAGGACTCATTTCCTCAACTGAGAAGTGAGATAATAGTGCTGCCCTGGCTGTTTCTTTGGGTGGGAGATCATAATTAGACAGAACACATGGGAGCTTTGTAAACTGTAGTGTCCTGCCAATGCTAACGTTTTACTTAAGAGATTTTAGTATGCATTGGACAGAAAGAGGAAGGAGAATTGAAATGATATAATTTTTTATTTGTTGCTTTATACTATAATGTAGATGCAATATAGATAAGTATATAATATTTATGGCCATTTCAATAAACACTTGTCAAAAATAATCCATATTAAGCAAAATAAACCTATTATAGTATTTATCTATGGGCAAGTCAGATTTGTTTTGCATGAAGTACTTTTTCCACATATTTAAATATATATGTATATTTTAATATAACAAACTTTATTTTTAAAGCAGTTTTAGATTACAGAAAAGTTACATCAAATGAACAACACTGTGATTATACTAAAAGCCATTGATAGTACACTTTGGATAGATTGTATGGTATGTGAATATATTTCAATAAAACTGCTTTTTAAAAGGTATAAGGGATTCCGATATATTCCACCCCCTCCCCCTCCTATATCTTCCCCTACTAATACCATGCTACAATTGTGTGATATATTGGTTACAGTTGATGAATAGATACTGAAGCATTGCTACTAACTTTTCCACAAATTTTTAAAAATTTATTTTTGTTATACTTTTTTTCATTAAAAAATTTTACTGAAATATATCATTCATACATGAACATACGTAAATAATAAGTGTATAGTTAAAGTTCTGAAATTACAAAACAACATACATAACATCATACAGGGCACCCATATTTGTTATACGTTTTTGAATGGATAATATATTCATATGATTCAAAAACCACAAAGATTAACAGAAAATTAAGAAGAATAAGTATCCTTCCCATTGTCCCAAAATTGCCCAGTCCCTAGGATCCTCCATTAGTTAACCTCTGTATAAGTGACTTACATATCCTTCTGGAGTGTTCTTTATACATATGCAAGCTTTAGGGTCCTTTCTGCAGTAACATAGGCTTCTTTTGGCTTAGGGTGGGAGGAAGGGAGGGCTAATTTCCTTGTGCCCAGGCCATGCTGGTTGAATGGCAGAGCCGGATTTGGACTCACCTCTCTAAGTGTGCCAGACTGGAGAGGGCTGGAGATGGTGGTCACAGAAACAACAAAGTAAATGGAAGAGGGAAGAGGGGAGAAGGAAAAAAGCAGGAAACTTGTGTTGTGCCTCTACCCAGCCAAAGGGTCTCAGTCCAGGAGCTGCCGGCAGTGAGCCACAAGTGATGAGTGCTCACCCACAATCGGGTGACCAGCCTCAGCCCAAGCTGAGGAACGATGTGCCTTGGGGTGACTTACCCAGAGAGGAACTCAGGGGTGCTCCCCGGTATGTCACTCTGACCCACCATGAAGGTCCAAGGTAAGCAAGGCAGAGCGAACTCACAGGGTCCTAGTAGGTAGAGGTGCAGGGGCGAAGCAGATGCTGCTTCAGAGGGAAGTTCCTCCAGGTGACGGCCAGCAGTCCATAGGACCTTTTTATCCTGCATGGTCTGAGCCTGGGGGAAGGTCAGTAAGTGAACCCAAAAGTGAGACCTCCTCTGCTATCTATTAGAGACAAGATCGCAGTTTTGAAAAGCCCACTGAGGGATGAATGACCCAGAGCTGTGCAGGCTGGGTGTTCAGACACCCATTTTCACCACTTGGCAATGGGCATCTGAAACACTTTGGCCCGGGAGCAACCTCTTAGATTATCCTTAAACTAATTAGCTTGTTCTGGGGAAGAGAGAGTGCTTTGAGATTCTGAGATGATGTAAGATATTTGGTCAGAAAATTCCTGGAACTTGCAGAAGTTTGTTTATAAATGGCTGGCCTGTTTTTTTTTGTTTTTTTTTTTCGGTTTGTGTGTGTGTGTATGTGTGTGTGTTCCCTTGAACACTGTATTCTTAAAAACAAATGACTATATTACAGAGTAGCCACAGAATTGGTGGGATTTGTTGGTATCTTACATGTGTGTTTCTCCCCAGCTGTCCTCAACCACTCCAAAATAACCCAAGAGTTCTACTTTGAATCTCAAAATGTTTCTAAACTTGTTTTTTTGCTGCATTATGATATCCTAAAAAGTTTCTTTCTAGCATTTCTTGATTTTTTTTTTCTGTCATTGTTTTCATGTATGTCCATTTTCTTAAATCAGAACCGTAACTCCTAGAAAGCTATGTATGGTTGTCTGTACCAGAAGAGTCACTCAGCAGGAAACACCTTGGAGTCATGGAACTTTGTTTTGCTTTTTTCTTTTCTTTCTTTCTTTAGTTTTATGGTGAGCTTCACAGTGTGTCCTCATCAAAGAACTGGGTAAAGAGAAAGATGCTGGGAACTTTCAACTTGTTTGAATCTGGCAGAACTATTTTAAGATTTAAACAATTAGTTGTATGAGTCAGCACTTGAAAAGAAGAAGGAAAAAACTAAGGTGGTGTATCATGAGAGTTTAAAAGCTTATGATGTCTCAGCAAAACTTAAAGCTTGAACAAAATCTCAAATGTGATTCTGCCATGTCACTGAGTTGTTGATTCAATTCAAAGTCATTGCAGCATCACTTTATAGCAAAAGAATAGAAAAACTTAAGTAACCATCTTCAGGTGCTGTTTAACAAACTATGGTATCCATCAATAAACTGGAATCATTTAGATAGTTTAAAAGAAAGAAGAACAATATCCAAAGTATATTGTCAAAAAAATCCAAGGTTCAGAACAGTGCTGTGTGTGTGTGTGTGTGTGTATACATATATATAGTATTATATAAAATAATTTTAAAATATGTATTTAATACACACTATGATGTATATGTTTATATATGCAAAACTATACCTGCAAGAATATGCAGAAGTTGGTAGTAGTGGTTAACTCCAGTGAAGCAAACTAGACAAGTGAAAGTTGAGAGTGGAAGGGAGATGTTGCTTTTTACCATGTATATACCCTTTTATAACTTGTTGATTTCTATCATGTAAATATATTACCTATTCAAAAGATAAATATTTGTTTATAAAGAGAGGAATTGTAAAGCTTAAGCAAAGGCACAAAATGTGGAAAGTGCAGGACATGGTTGAAAAGTAGGAATCTGGTCCACACATAAGACAGGTAGGGAGGAAGAGAAAGGTTGAAACAGGGGGTCAGGGGAGACGATGCTCAGTTGGGGAAACACTGGGTGTTCAAATAGGGAAGAGGCCTGTTCAGAGTTTTCGGAAGATGGTTCTGACTGCGGAGTGCAGTGTAAGAGGCAGGAACATGAGATTCCCTTTAGGGAGCCATTGTCATGGCCCAAGGGGAGGAGCGGGGCCTGAGGGGAGGCTGCTGCCTTGAGCTGGAAGGCAGTGTGAAGAATGTGGATGGACACAACACCAGTGGAACGTGGTGACTGACAGGATTCGGGGTCCTGGGGCGGAGAAGCACCGAGGGTCACAGCAAAAGTTTGAGCTTGGGTTTCTGGGACTATGGTGACGCCATTAATAAAAAGTGCTATGTTCTTTATCATCTCCAGACCTTTTCCTTTTCTTTCTGGCAAATTCACTCTCCCCCTATATTTCCTTCCCACTTCCTGTGGCTCCTCATCCTTTACTCTCAACTTAGACATCACTTCCTCCTGGAAGCCTTCCCTCATTCCTTGTGTATAGAGTTGGTGCGTTTTTCATAACATATATTACGTGCTGCATTTTAAGACTGTTTCTCCAAGCCTTACCTTGGCTTCCTCTGAAGTAGAACCTGAAATGATGGCTTATATGTGGGTAGGTTATTTGGGAATGTGATTGCAGGGAGGAGAAATGAGGAACAGGGGGAATGAAACAGGGAAGGGGGAGAAGCTTGAAAAAAGATGCCTTATTAATTGACCACCACTCTGGACAACTCATGTTCAGTCTTTCAGGAGCTTCTGAGAATCCTTATGAAATGTGGCTCACAGTTGTGTATGCAGGGGAAGAAAAGAGAAAGCATTTACTCCTCAGCTTCCATCCTCCACTGGCCGGTGTTAGTCCCACAGTGCCAGGCAGTCCCTGCCATCCTGGTGGTGCTGGGTTTTGCCACGCCCTGGTGAAGTTAGTTATAAGCCTGCATGGAACTGGATGTTGCAGCAGTACTGGACTAAGAGCAAGGCTGAGCAGTTTGGGAACAGTTTCTAAACTCAGACTCCTGGGAGAAGGTGATAGGAACAGAGAAAAGGCTCTTTCTCCTGAGGATAGATGAGGCTTGGCAGAGACTAGGAGGCAGGGAAAGGCCAGGATATGGGGAAGAGGAGGGTCGGGGCCCCTCCCCACCTCTGTCACCCCTGAGAGCTTTAATCACACCTACCATCTGCCATCTGGGACCATCTGTCTTCTTATTTCAGGGATTTTATTCATTCTTATGTTTGGGTAGTTTGTCCTATGAAGAAAATTCAGGGATGGAGACGTGAGTTGATGAGCATATAAATGGAGATGATGTAAGAAGCTTCAGGAGAGGAAGAAGGTATCAAGAAAGACAATATGAAAAGAAAAAGGAATTTACCATAGAACTTTTGTTATGAGGAAGGCGAGAGTCCAGTGAGGATATAGACAGAATAGCCTAGCTGTTAGGAGAAAAACCTGAAGCACAGAGGCGTGGCAGCCAGTGCTTGAAAGGAAGTGAATGGAAGCTATTCTTTCAGGGAGTTTAATGTTGACAGGAGAGATGGGGGCAGATGTTGGAGAGAGCTGTCTCTGGTTTAAGGAAAGAAGAATTTGATCATATTTAGAGGCCCAAGGAAAAGGACAAGGGGAAGGGGGGAGAGGTAGTGAAGGTGCCCAGAAGAAGAGTAATAAAGGCAGACCTTTGAGGAGCTGGAGGGATATCAAGGGAACTTGTCTAATATTAAAAGGATGACCAGTCTGAGTCTCCCTCCTCCAACTGGCCCCTCCCCCACATAGTTGAAGCTCCTTAGGGTCTGGGAAGGAGCCTTGAGACTATGTAGGACACCAAGATGGGCTCAGAGGTGCCCACAAAGCTCATAGCAGAACCAGGGTTTCATTGCTTTAAAAGAGTTTGAACTCAATGGAGCGGTACTCCCTTAAGGAGACAGCCCATGGTGTGAACTTTAGGGTTTGTGCACAGATACACATTGGGTTTATAGTGATGTAATGAATGCAGACTCCCACAAGTTCCTCTAAGTTCTTGGTCATGAACTGCCTCTTACACTGTCACTCTGTGATGGCACTGTTGAAGGACCTTGCCCTCCTGGCCTTCTGTGACACACAGTCCACTCAGGACTTCCACGAGAAGGTGGGCCATGGGCTCCATAATCTACCACACCATCACCCTGACCAGGGAAGACCTGGAGAAGTTCAAGGCTTTGAGAGTGACCAAGTGGATGGCAGCGGCCATGACAATGTGGACATCAAGGCCACCAGCAGGATCCAGATGGCCATGTGCAACTGCGGATTCTGCCATCTGCCACATCCTCAACCTGTGCCGGTGGAACACGGGGCTGTACCAGGCACTGCTGGAAGGCAGTGGGTCTGGAGCATCCAGCAGACTGGCCCACATCGGTGGGGAGACACTGGGCCTCCCTGGATGAATAGGGATGGGTTGGAGCCTTTTAGCTTTGCTCGGGACCCATTGAAAGATGCACCCAATCTAATCTCTACATCACACGCCGCATGGGAGAGTGAGCATGCGCTGTTGGAGATGAGGAGCGGAGCTGCTATTGAGATCAATCACAGATCACATCCCAGAAATCTTAAGAAACTGTGGGAAGAAGGAATTCTTTGTTACAACAGCTCCTTGGTCTGTAATAGATCAGCAAGCAATCCATCCAGAGCTCAAGGGTGCCACCTACAGATAGGCACCAGGCATGGGGCGGGGTTCCAGGAGGCCTTCCTGCGGCCGTGGAAGGGAGTACCCTTCCCAAGGCCCTCCCAACCAGCTTACGAAACACCGGGACAGTTGAGATAACCCAAATGAGCAAGGCAAGAAATGTCAAAAGTGTTAAAACTACAAAAGGGCTAGAAGCCCAGACATGGGAAAACTGAAGAAGTTGTTTGCTTCCAGAAACGCTGAAAGTCTAGAATATGATTTATTAACAACCAACTTCAGTTACTGCGTTAAGTTTTTCATCTGTGCATCATATCACAAGGAATAAAGAGGTCTTTTCCCTTTACCGGTCCCTTGGACTGACAGCAGGTCCTGAGCACCTTGCTCTAGAATGTTGCGTCAAGAGTTCCAAACACTGAAATAAAATATATATTAGAGGAAAGCCCTATCCCATGTCTTAGTCCCTTCGGTGCACAGGGGCTGGTTACCTCTTTTGCTAATAGGAGGATTAAATTACTGCAAAAGGGGAGAAAACAGTTTGCCTGTATTAGACCAATACAATCAGAGGGCTGAACTTAGTGCAGGCTTCTGCACAGGGGAGTGTTTCTCTCACTCTGAACTGTGTTGTCAACAGGCAAGTTGGCTGGAGGTCAGGAGTCGGCTCTGAAGATGAAAAACAAAACAAAAACAAAAACCACAGTATTAAATTTCACAAGCTGTTTGTACTCAAATATATTTTCTCAGTTTCAGATCCTCAGCTATTTTACTGAGTGGAAAGTCTTGAACTCAAAGAGTTCAAGAAGAATAATGTTGCATTTCCTTGTGTCTAAGGAAACACTTTTTATGGTAACTTGTCAGATTGTCTATAAACAAATGCACTTTTTAAAAGGACATTGATAAAGTCTTTTCTGCACGTGCTATTTTATACAAGAACACTTCAGATGTGTTATTAGATGTGACAGATTTTAATAAATTCTATTAGATTCGTATCAATTACTTACATTCAGTCTTTCGTGAATCATTGTTTTTTTGTTTAAAAAAGGTGGCTTATTTTGAGCCTCCGTATATATACATTCCTATTTTGCGACCACACACACACACACACACAAATGTTTAACACTCTCTCAGAAAAATAATGACTAACAGAAGTATGTTTGTTTTAGTGTGTTACCATTACTACATTTTTTTGATTGTAAAGGTGGAAATACAGTGTTCAGTGCAGTTTTGAGTAAAAAGTAATACTAATTTGGGTGCGGATGTGGCTCAAGCAGTTGAGCACCCGCCTTCCACATGGGAGGTCTGGGGTTCGTTTCCCAGTGCCTCTTGAGAAAACAATAACAAACAACAGAGGAAAAAACCAACTCTGGGAAGCCAATGTGGCTCAGTGGTTGAGCTCCGGCTTCCCACATAAGAGGTCCCGGGTTCAATCCCTTTGGTACCTCAAAAAAAAAATAGTAATTCTAATTTTAAAAGGATGATAAGAAGACTTTACACTTCATCTTTGAGGCAGAAAGAAAAGAGTAGGAAATGAGTGAGGACAGAAATTTTGAGGTATGGAGAGTAAGTGAGGATTGGCTTTCAGTTTATCAGGAAAATCAGGGATGAAGTCTTTTCCTGGGTGTGTTTGTGTGTGTGTGGGGGGGTGAGTGTGTGTGTGTTGGGGTCGAAGGCCGAGGTAGCAGTGGACAATGGACAGTTTTTATTCTGAGATCTTGACTGCAGGACCACTGATGGCAATGTTGTGCCTGGTGGCCCAGGTGGAGGGGACTGTCTTTGGATTTGGAAAAATCAAGGAAATTTGGGTATATTAGTTTGTATATTTAAGTGACTGAAGATTAAGTGACTTGGATTAGTAAAAGAGCAGGAAGTAAAATGTTGGAGACAAAGAGAGCTATAAAAGTGGGAGGTGTGAACTTTAGACAAGAAAAGAAGGCTTCTGAGAGAGGGTGGAGAACAATGGCTGGAAAGAGTGGTGCATTTACACTGTTAATTGGTTCCCTGGGGACATTCTCTCTGTCTCCCTGGGGCCTTTCTGCTATGAATCAACGACTTCTCTCCAAATGTGGCACAGGTTTATTTCAAGAATTTGGCAGCAAAGGCTACCCCTCTCACTCTTTAGAAACTTAAAGTGGTACGTGTTGAGGCTTGTTCTGTACCCTAGCAGTGAGCAGGAAGAATCCTGCTTCCCATTGGCAGGCAGCAGGTAATTTAGGCCAAGCTCCCCAGCTGAAGCTTGTACCTGGAGTGGCTCCTGTGCCTTCTGAGGACAGGTTAAATCAGGCCACCATCTTGCTAAGTGACTCTTCTTGGCAGAAGGCAGTATAAGCACTTGGGAGAAAGGCAGTTGTAAAAGAGGAAAGGAAAGGAAGGGACGGGGCTGAGCAGTAACTTCTGAGTTGGATTCTCCAGGGAGGGTCATCCCTAGACCAAGGTGAACTGAACTGGAGTGTAAGATCTAAGACATCCAAGAGCGGGAAGAGTGGGGACGCAGGTCCCTGGGCCACGTGCAGGAAGGATGGGGTCTCTTTAGCCAGATGGCCAGCCTGCCTTGCCCACCTGGTTTCATTGCCTATGAGCTTCTGATCATTTTAGCACCAGCTGGTCCCACATCTCTTCTTCTCTTCCTACCGTCTGGGTCCCCTGGGTGGGGGTGGCTTTGTCTCCCCTGAGAGCCCTGGAGCGAAAGCAGCCATTTCTGAGTGCAGCATGACCTCTAAACTCCCTCTGTACTTGAGGGGAGCTTGGCTTCTTTCTCCATCCCCGTAGTCCCTCTACCTGGGTTATGGCCTCTCTCTACAGCAGCCCCTGAAATCACAGAGGGCTCATTACTTGTGAGGAAGCTGAGGCCCAGAGGGAGGCTGGAAGGACTCTCCCCAGGACTGAGCTGGCACTGGGGATTACATTCCCACTTCTACATAAGAGGAAGGGAGGCTGTGGGTTAAGCACGCAGAACAGAGCTAGTAAGAGCCAGAGGCAGAATTCAAAACCAGGGCTGAGTTCCAAGACTATGCTTTTCTACCACCCTAGCTGTTTTCTAAAGTATGTGACTTGCCAAGCCAAGCGCTGTTCCTCAAACTCTGCAGGAGTCTTTTTATCTCATCTGCCTACATCACAGGCTTTCTGAGACGAGGGCTCCAATAAGTGGAAGGGTGATGGTAAAGCAAGGAAAAGGGGTGTCTTTGGAGCACACATTGGCTGCAATTTAAATTTTGGTATTTAATTTATAAAGGACATTTTTTTTAAAAAAATCAATTTTATTGATACATATTAACAAAGCATAAATCCATTCAAAGTATACACTCAATGGTATATGGTGTAATCATATAGTTGTGCATTCATCACTTCAATTATTTTTAGAGCATTTTCATTATTCTAATATTAATAATAATCAACAAACAGAAACTCATCGTCTCTCAATCTCTCTATGCTTCCCCTGCCATACATAGCTGCTATTTTCTTTTCTTCTCTCTAGTATACTTGTATTTATATTTTGTAAAAGCAGTCATATATGCAATATCAACCACATTCGTATTTTACATGAGGTTTCTCTATGTTATACAGTCCCATGTTACATTTTTTGGCTTTCCTTATAGTATTATAGATGACCTTAGACTTTCCCTTTCAACCAGTCATACCCATATAGCAGCTCTGCTAGTTAAACACTGATATGCTTTCACCATTTCTACTCATTTCCAAAGATTTACAAACAATCTTTTTATCAACTCTGCACAGATTAACCCTCAGCTTTCCATTCTCTACACTCATTTTATTTTCTGATGACCTATATTATAATTATTAACTCCATGAGTTTACATAATGTATTTAGTTCATAGTACAATCATACAGTATTTGTCTTTTTTTGTTGTAGTAGTTGTTGTTGTTTTAAAAGGTATTTAGATTACATAAATGTTACATAAAAATATAGGGGATTCCCATATGCCCTGCTTCCTACACCTTCCACATTTTCCCACATTAACAACATCTTTCATTAGTGTGGTACATTCGTTACAATTGATGAAAACATTTTAGAGCATTGCCACTAAGCATGGATTATAGTTTACATTGTAATTTACACTCTCTCTCACACAATTTTGTAGGTTATGGCAAGATATGTAATGGCCCGTATCTGTCATTGTAATGTCATTCAGGAAAATTCCCAAGTCCCCAAAATGCCTCTGTATTTCACCTGTATTTCCCTTTGCTTGCCCTCAGAACCTCTAGTGGCCACTGCCTCCACATGAATGATATAGTTTCTTCCATTGCTAGAATCACAATATGTCTATAGTAGATGTATTAGTCAGCCAAAAGGGTGCTAATGCAAAATATCAGATATTGGTGGATCTTTATAAAGGATATTTATTTGGGGTAGAAGTCCACAGTTACCAGGCCATAAAGCATAAGTTTCTTCCCTCACCAAAGTCCATTGCCACGTGTTGGAGCAAGACAGCTGCCGATGTTCGCCACGGTTCAGGCTTCATGGGATCCTCTTTTCCCAGGGCTGTGTTTCTCTCTGGGCTTAGCTCCTCTGGTTCCTCCACAAGGCCAGCTGTAGATTATTAGGCTCTCTAGGCTTTGCTTCTCTCCACAAGGCCAGCTGAGAACTCTCAGGCGAATGGCTCGTCTCTATCCTGGGGCCTTCTCTCCAACATCAAAACTCCAACATCAAAAATTGCTCTCTCTGTCTTTTGTTTTGCCTTTTATATTTGATTCCCCCACCCACCAAGGGGTGGGGCTCAATGCCCTACTGATGTAGCCCAGTTAGCGCTCTAATCATAACATAATCATGCCCAGATTAGCAGACCAGTTAACAAGCATGATCCAATTATATTTTTGGAATTCATAATTGCATCAAGTTGCCCAACAGCTACAGTAGAACACCATTAAGTCTACTTTAGTCCATCGTTCATTCCCCAATCCTGAGGATTCTGGGATGGTGTTGCCCACCCAGCCACCCCCAATTGAGAGGAGGCTTTGATCCTATGGGGCAGATGGATGGGACTTTCTTCTCTCAGTTCCTTGGGATGGTTTTTGTCCATCATCATCCCCTTGTTAGTTGTCTGGTAAGTCCAATGAACTGGAGAGTAAGTATTGCAACTCTGTTGAATTTCAGGGCCCAGGTGGCACATGGACAGCCCAGAGATTAAAGTCTCTTGGACATATACCTACCAACTCCACCACCAACTATAGGTTCATATAAAAGGAACAGAAGATGCATGTGTAGAGAAGTCACATCTGAGTCTAACTCTGTCACACTCAGGAGCACAAACTCCAAAGTAGGGCCACTGGCAAGGCACCAAACTCCAGAGCTATCTGCCATGACCATAGATCCTGGCTGTCTCCAGAGCCCTCAGGATCCCCACTATTTAGGGTAGTATCTACCTTGACTGTCTATGAGATCCTGCTGAGATGTGCATAAGTGTTACTTCTCTGATAACCTCCCGACTCACTTTGAAGTCTCTTAGCCGTATACACTCATTTGTCTTTACTTTTTCCCCCTTTTATTCAAGGTCTTTTTCCAGTTGTATCACCAGGTGGTACTTGGTAGTAATCCCTCGGTGCCAGGGAGGCTTATTCCCGGGAGTTATGTCCCACACTGGGGGGAAGGTAATGCATTTATATGCTGAGTTTGGCTTAGAGAGAGGCCACATTTGAGCAACAAGGAGGCTCTCAGGAGGCAACTCTTAGGCTCTTTCCAACACTAGGCTAAGTTGCAAATTCAAGAGCAAAAGGCTCGCAAGCATAGTCGTCAACATCAAGGGTCCATCAATGGACCATCCTTCTTCACTAGTCATTGCCCCTGCACTTGGGGGATTGTTGCTGTTCATTAAATGATGTGGCAGAGCTCCCCAGGATGGGAAGTCAATAATCTTTCAGTTGTTGTGGGAATTTCCACCCCCTGTGGCAATGCTCCATGAACATTTGAACATATTTATATACCTTATACGTATGCCCATGTGAACTTCCTCCCATCTATCCCCCATCACTGACACCCCACCCCATTGATCCTCCCCTGCCATAGTTACAACGCTTCTGTGATTCAAAATCTCTTCAAAAATGAAGTCAAGAATATTGCCAAATTCAATTAATAGGAAAATGAAATAATAATGATAGGTTTAAACATAAGAAATAAAATACATAATAATTTAGAGAAAGTAAAACTAAAATAAAGTAAAAAAAGATTGGGGTATTAAAAATATGAAAAACATTAAAGAAATAAAATAAAATAATCATTTTTTGATGTTTTTCCTTTCATTGCTGTAATATCAGTTGTCCTGTATGTACAGTGGCATTTTCTTCCATTTCTT
>JAQZBX010088857.1:0-12701 GCA_029593785.1 Cabassous unicinctus
GATCCCTGTACCTAAATCAGGACCTGGCACATCAATAAATATTTGATGAATGAACAAATGAGTAAACACGCACAGCTACCAGAAGGAACTGTCATGCAAAAATGGCTTAAGGGGAACGGCTTGGTCTTAAGTTTTCAGCGTGGCAAAATTACTCACATTTCTTGAGACCATTAAAAAAAGCTTGGGAAAGGAGAAAGGAAATTCTCACTGCTTCCATGATTCAAAGAAAACCAAACAACATTATTAGCAGCAGCTGTTATTCTTTTCATCATGCACTTGAGTGCTACCATGTAGAACTGCATTATGGATAAAACACAGCAATACAAGTATAAAAATAAGTAACTTCCCTGGGAAGAATCAGTACAGGCAGTCCCAGCTTACAAATGGGTCGTGTTCTGTACATTTGAAAGGGAATTATTTAATGATCTCCTAGATGCTCTCTAGCCTTTCTGGTTGGGTTCACTTCACCCCTATGTGTCTATTCAGGCATACCGTAGGCCCTAGAATCAAGCCTGTCCCATACAGAGGAATTCAAGGTGGTTAGGTTTCACAGGCTGCTCCAAAAACTGGTATTTTATCTATAAATATGTCTATCTGTGTTATAAACCATGCTGGTCAATTCTGCAACCTGGGAGGAGTTCACATATTTAGAACCCAAGGGAGTTATAATAGAGTATGTATATGAGGAAGGTAATACCATGTGTGGATGGAAATGTGGGCTTTGAAATCAGATACACCTTTCAATCAAGCCCTTAGTTCTCACACCTACTACATTTGTGACCTTGAGCCAGTCTCTTAACCTCTTAAAGCCTTAGATTCCTCAACTGTAACTTGGAGATAATGCTTGAGACTACCTTCCAGAGTTGTGAGGATTAAAAGAGATAATCAATTAGTACATAACCAGAGTTCTATAAACATTACATCTTATGATGTCTGGCTCTTTTCATTAGTCTTGACTCTGTAAGTTGGGAATGATGTTTCATTCATCGTGGTAACCCAACAGTCTAATGCAGTCTGTAGTATGCTGTTAGTGCTCAATATATGGTTGGTGAATGAATGTTAAATAAATGCTTTGAGAGGGATGTATTTAAGGATAGGCAAGAAGGCTTTTGATGTCTTAGAGTCTATCCTTCTAAGATGGTTTCCTTTCACCTTTTTCCCTTTCCCTTCTCATTATCCACCACAGGATTTGCCAAAAGACCTCTCTCCCCATTCCTCCTCATTCCCCAGGCAGAAGGGCATTAGAGAATTTTAAAAATAATTATCATTTGCATTTTTTCCTTTGGTTGAAACTTTGGGGTCAATATTGAGTAAAAGGCATTTCATTAAATAGACATTTTCATTTAAAAGGAAAAAAAAATCATTCATACAAGATAAACATGGGTTTCCCACTGCAGCATTCTTTTGACCTTAGTATATGAGCTCTTCCGTGTAGGCTGGGCCCTGCCACATCTCTGAAGCCTCCGCTGACCCAATGGTGAGGGCATGAGGAATGCTATGTATATTGTTCACTGGCATGATCACTTGCTCTCAAGGAGCTTTTAATTTATCTGCCCATTCTTGGGCAAGGGGCCTTCTCTGATTCCCAGGTCCCCAAGCTAGATTGTTGATACCTGCTACAAGTCCTTCTCAATCCTAGACTGACACATAGAATTTTGATATCTAGAATTCTGGGTATTGGTCCTATCTCCTCATGCCACCTATAAACTGATATCTTGCATTCAGCCTTGTCATTGGGCTCTTAATTCCCCTTCCCTTAAACTAATGGTTAAAGACCACCAATCTCCCTTTTGGAAGAGTTTTTAGGCAGTTTTCATCATCTCTAGAATAAGTTTTAACAGATTGACATCAAATTGAGCTTTGACCAGTTACAGCAAAAAAAAAATTTTTTTAATTAAAAAAATATAATCCCCCTGAGAGAAAGTAGAGAAGTATGGAAATAACTTTAAGAAAACAATTGGGATATATATAACCAACTATTGCTTAATATTTAACCTAATTTTTCCCTGCTGGGCTCAAGCTGATTATTTTCTTGCCTTTAATGGCCAGTGAAAATAATTGGTCCCTCTCCTCTTTATCACCTCCTTGAACTATGAAGTCTTCTGTTGATGTTTTCTCATGCATTAACATGCCAGTACCACTTACCCTGGTCCCATAAATAACTTTCAAAAATTATCAGGCCCACATAAACTACACAAGATATGCTTCAGTCTAAGCCAAATTTTCCAAAGCTATAGCTCCACTGTCCACATCATTCCTACTCTTTACTAATTTTTTTCTCTGCTTTATCTGGCTTGATGACTCTAATAGACTGCCCGTGTAATTCACTCTCACTTTGAATTGACCGGTTGATCTGTCCTGGGTGAGCCTAGGTGGATTTATCCTGTTTCGGCCACCAAATATGAAGTATACAGGCTCATATCTGGAGAAGGAGGTAGACCTCTGCCCTAAAATGTACTGGACTAATGGATAGATTCCTAACTGGCCATGGTACTGAGAATTACATAATATTCCTCTATCAAGACAGTACAGCCTATGAGATGGCCGAGTGCCTGAAGGTGACATGTATTTGCTAAAAACGGAGGGTATGGAAGAGCTCCATTACAGTTAATGATTTTAGGACCTTGTTTAGAAATTACTGCTTAGGCAAGGGCAGTTAATTGATGTATATAAGCCTGCATTTTACATATTGCTCATCACCACACATAATTTGCATTATGGATTTGTCCCTGGAGGTCCTGAAGAACAAGGCAGTCTCATAGTCTGCCGACAAACTGTTTCCTGTGAGAACCAGAGAAAGGCAATAAGAGAGGGTATTTTTCTTTTTAAAATCATTGTCTAATTCACATCACTTCTCTCTTGACTCTTTAATGCGTTAAGCACATGGGTTTCATGACTTTATGAGGCCAATTGACTTCTTAAATAAATATTCCTTGTTCATCCCAGATTATGTTCCATCTGTTAATAACCATGGGGTGTATGCTAGTGAAACTCAAGGGTTCCCAAGGAAACTTTGCTTAAGCACCAACATTATTTTACAAAATGAACACCAACCTGTTAGTTAGAATGAGCACACTGCATTGTTTAACAGTTGTTTGTGATCATTTTTCTCTGAACCCTTCTCACTCTTACCAGTGACTTCTGCAAGACACTGGGACTGGGTTAGAAATATGAACTCTGCTCGCCACCTGATGATTCATAAAGGGTTAAAGTCTTAACCTTGGTTTATGTATTAGAATTTTGTTCTAATCAAGCTGGCTTTAGACACTGTGGTTAAGTCAAACATCTAGAATGGCTTCCTAAGATAATGCCTGAGAAATGTAAATACTAACAGGAGGTCTATGCATTCCTATATAAGGTGATGCCAGTGAACCAAGAAAATATTGACAATCTGAAAATGAAATGCTGTAGGAGGTTTGGGTGATAAGGGAAGTAAAAGTTTTAACAGAAACTATAAATGTGGCTTCTCCATGGGTCCATCTGCCCACGATCCCATGCCATCTGCCCCTTCTCTAGAGTTGCCATGGAAGATAAAGTTCCATGACTTCAGTTACCTAATTTCTATTTGGAGAAAAGATGGGTATCATTTTAAATTTTAACTGGGGGGTAAGAATGTCATAACATTTCCCTTCCATTGTTTTCTTGTTTCGTATTGTTTTGTTTTTTATTTCTACACATCATTTTCATCCACTGAATGTAAACATTCTTTATCCCTTTATTTTTGATATCAACACAGTAAAAATAAAGGAAAAATACACATATCTTTTCAACTTTGAAAAAAAATAGCAGGGAAAAATAATCAAAGGATTTATTTTCAATATGCATAGATAATAACTTATATGTTTTTTCCTTAATGATTTCCCCACAGTCTCTAGCAAGTACCTCCTCTCTTTCATAGTTTCCATCTGAGATCTGTTAACAGGCTGTATTCATCAGTACATATGCTTTAATTGTACTACACCTGATGCTTTTGATTTATTTTCATATTTTTCAAAGGGAAAAAAATAAGAATGTGAGCACCATGGCATGGGTGCTGGAATAGTAAGATTAGAAAGGTTCATGTCTCCTAATTCTTGTGCTGTTTTCCTGCTTTCCTGTTTGCTTTCAGAGCCATTCCGCTGGCATTCTCTGCAACCCACATTTCCCCAAACCCCTTGCCAATTGCCTTCCTATTGGTTTTGGCCAATGGGAAACAATGATGAGAGATTGAAAGGTGGAGGACACAAACGAGGGCATTTCTCCCTTTTCCTCTCTGCTTTAGGGTATATATCTATGATTGTTTCTATGATTCCAATGCCCACTGCAAAGGCCCTCCTTCCTTAGTCCCAAATTCCAACCAAGAGCCTTTGTCTTAGATCCAGCTATAGCTCAGCAGGTCTGACTCTTAGGCCCTAGTAATATCCCTGCCTCCTGTTCTTAAAACCCTAAAGGAGGTATTGGTTTCCCACAGTTGCTCATCTTGGGGCTGCCTCATGATCCCTTGTTTGGCATATTAGTGTCTGAACACTTTGGTAACTATTTCCTCATATTAAATTCCTTCTATCAGACTTGGGTTTCTCTACCTCGGCACTATTGATATTTTGGGCCAGAAATATCTTCGTTGTGGAAGGTTGTCCTCTGCTTCAGGTAATGTTGAGTAGCATTCCTGCCTCTACTCACTAGATGCCAGTAGTACCCCTGCAGTTATGACAACCAAAACTGTCTTCTAACACTGCCAAATGTCTCCTGTGGGACAAAGTCTCTCCTGGTTGAGAAACACTATATTAGACTAGAGCAATTCTGTTTTCCTGACTGAACCTTAACTGACATACTCCCTTAAACAATATTTACACTTGTTATCCTAGGAGTACAATAAGATGGGAATAAGATTGGATGGTGATCTATATCTATATCTATATCTATATAAAATGAGTCATATTGGCAAACAATCAAAGCATGCTTGAAAAATGAATAAGTATATTAATATGAAAAGAGCTGAGAAACCTTGATCTATTTTTCACAAAATTAATACATTTTTATATTGTCCAGCTAATATGTAATATATTTTTATTTGATCAATCATAGGACCTGGCAAATACTTCATATATTGTGATGTATCATATACTAAGGTAAGTAAAATTGAGCATCTGCTAATTTAGCTGACACAGAAAGATAATCAGAGATGCAAAGTTTTAAGGAAAAGAAATGCACACTAACAGTTCCACATTTTTGTCTACCTCACATTATGAGAAGGTCATTTTTTTCTGAGCACTAATATCTCAGCAATGGATACAGATATCATATCCTTTATTTTGTAATTATTAATTCTTCTTCTTTTAATGCTGCTGTTGCTAATTTTATTTTTATTACCTTTGTCCTTGCCAAATACCAGTGGCAGGATTTAAAATGATCATTAAGTCACACAGTTATTCACACTTTGTTGAAGTAGTATAATAGTGAGTTTCAAATGAAATCCACAGAGAATTCTCTCTGTGTGCTTTGTTGCAGCTATAAAAAACCAATAGAGAATTTCATCTAAGAGAAGAAAGTGTGTGAGGATACTAATAATTAGGAGTTACTATATAATTTGCATATATGGGTACATAATAAGACACACATTTTGCTTGAAACAAATTTATATAGCTTTATATTTAAGATTTTAGTCTTATATTTTACAGTTTGTTTTTATTCATACATTTGTTTATCTGATAATAATATTATGACCAAACTGTGCTATGTTCAAGTGCAATATTCATCTTATCAATGTTACTGCACTGAAATTAAAAATAGTTAATTAGAAATGAAAATCAAGTTCCTCACAATGTCATGAAAAGCTTCTTCCCTCTAAGATAAAAGACAACTTAATCAATCTAATATGTCCATGATTAATATAAAGAAATATAGAAGGGGTTAGTAACATAGGAGAAAATGAAAGCCCAATAGATTATCAGTGTTTTGAGCCTTAAATTAGGAGGTTATCAAATATGCGATTGATTATTCACTCAGGGAATTGCATGACTTCAGAGATAAGACAAGGTATATCAAAAGGACTGAATTTCCCTGAATGATTGGTAGACTTTGTTCAGTCTAAACTATAATACTTTATTAGTTTAGAGAAGCTTCATTAAAAAAAAAAAATTATCAGATCATTGTTTATAATGATATAAGAAAAAAAGGAAATGGAAGTAGATCACAGGTCCTATGATATATTTCATTCAAATTTTATAAGGCATTTGGTTTTAAATCTTTGTATTTCATACTATACAGAAATATAATTTAAGTAGAGAAATATCATAAACATTACACTTTTTAAATATATCAAGTCCCACGATATGCCATAGAATCTTAATCTGCGATACCTTTGGCTGGAATGCCCTCCTTCTCCCTTCTCTAACCAGTGTATCTTATTTCTTTTATATGGCCAACTAAATGTTAGTTGTGAAGCCTTTCCCAATTCTCACAGCCAGAACTCTATCTGTTCCCTGTGCTCCCACAGCACCCTCTTTATCCCGTATTATATAGTACTTCTGCTTTGGATTTATAATCAATAGAAGGTTGTGATGTGGCTGTAAGCCTCATTCACACGTAAGTCCACTAAGGGCAGAAAGCATAATTTCTTCAATTTTCTATTCCTGGGGATAATTACTTACAACATTGCTCATATATAGTGACCATTCAAAATATGTTTATGAAACTGAATTGAATATTTTTATGAATTTGCATTGAGAAATGAGATAAGACTTGAAGGTTTGCATAATAATTGAAAAGCGATAGATCAAAATAAGGATCACAGGGTATCTTGAAGACATTATAATTTAGAGGTATCAGAATAATCTGAATAAGTATTTATTAGGGTATGGGATTTTGTTTTAGGGCTTTAGGTGTCCAAGAAAATTCTTTCTTAATTTTGACCCAAATTATTTTTCAGAATGAGACACCTGACAGTGGCAGATACACACGCATACACACACACACTATATATGTGTGTGTATGTGTGTGTATAAAATCAGATACTTTCACATTTTCAGCACCATGTGGTTTCCTAAGATAGGCTATTATTGTGACCTGTTGATTTTTTTTAAGGTCCTGGAGAAAAAAAAGACATTCCTCATGAACACAGTATGATCCCAGGAGAGGCAGATAACATTCACACATAAAATAAGAATCAAGATACAACTGAAAAAGCAGAGAGGTGTTTTCAGTAAAGCAACAGTTACTAAGCAAATAATTTTCTTCCTGCATATTTCTGATGTTTCCTGCAAAAGCACTTTATATACTGGACTAATCAATTGAAATATTTTATTTCTAAGGACATTTTTCCCTGTAGCTACAATTATAAATACGTATGGTTTAGGAAATCGAGTTTTTAAATGAAAGATTGAGGACTTATCTCCTTCTTTTGTTATTTCATTAACAAGAATTCAACCCGTTGCTAAGGGGTTTTGTTTCACTTTTTAAAGGAATAATCATAAGATACCTTGTGTGAATAAAGCAACATACATATTACAACCCTTCTGACAGATGGAACAAAGCTAAATAAGTTCATTGTTAATGGTTGCAGAAAAAGTGGACAAGAGAAAAAGACTGTCAGAGTCTACATTTAGAGAAAAGATCTCACTTTATACAAATTAGAAAATTGGTGAGTGAGTTGATTAAGCACCCTCAAGGTCATAACAAAAGGTGACCCTGCATCATTATAATTCCCCTGGCAGAAAGAAGATATTACAAACATATGAATTTATTCTTTGAAAATGAAGTTGTCAGAGAAGATCCAAGACTGGCCAAAAGGCTTCCAGCTGTGTTTCTAACCAGTGTAATTACATTGATTGGACTTTACTATTAACTACATTTCTACCCCTTATCTCTCATAACAGAAAAGGAGAGAGAAAAAAGAAGGGATAATCTTTTAGGTGTGATATTCACTAATTAGAGGCTTCCCAAAACAATTGACTCCTGTGGACAAATTGTTGGCTCTAAAATAGGGGCCAGCAAACTAAGGCCTATAGGCCAAGTCTGGCCCACTGCCTATTTTTGTAAATAAAGTTTTACTGGAACACAGCCATACCTTCATTTACCTATTGTCTAGGATTGCTTTCAGACTACAATGGCAAAGTCGAGTAGTAATGACAGAGACAATACGCCCCCACAAAGTCTAAAATATTTACTATCTGGCCCTTTACAGGAAAAGTTTGCCAACTCCTGCTCTAATGCAATGGTGCCTTTTGAAACTACATTATATTAAAATAAAGTAAAACAATTGCTCACATGTATTTTATTTTAAAAGCAAAATTACTTTTCCCCTTCCACAGATTTTTTTCCCCACTGGAAGGAGCTTAGCTTCCAATTGACAGGAGAAACAAAAGCAGAAGCACTCTGGTAAGTTTACATGCTTACATGAATAACTTGTGAAGGTTTGGATATATTTCTCAGCAACATGCAATTTGTTAAAAACCTAGAAATACATCTGCTTAGGACTTTTAAGAGGAATATATGGAGCTCCTCTTTTGAAACTTTGAAAAGATTTCTTTATTTTTTTATTCTGGAAGTACATTAGTTTGAGGAGTTGAAGGTTACATAAAAAAATAGCAACTGGCATAGTTGGAGGGGTTATTCTCTAGGGAAACGTTTGGCACTAAGACAGGACATGTAGGAAACATATAGACAAGCAAATAAAATTGGCCAATATAAATGTAAACTAATATATGCTCATGAAGATATATGCCTGAATCTATTGCCTCAAGCAAATCTGTCTTCATGAATCCTAAGCTATTTTCAAGGCTTTAAATCTTCCTTACAGGTTACTCTGAGGTGCTTTTGAATTAGAAGTTGCTATAGCCACATGTGCACCCCCTATGTTTCATGCTTAAAATTCACTGCTTGATTCTGATCTTGGGTTTCCATGGAATGGCTATACAATGCCAACAAATCTTGCCATTAGGCAATTTTTGTGACACTTGGGCATGACTATAGAGGAAGTCCCATGTTAATTAAGTCCCTTACTTCAAGTATTGAATCCAGGAGAATTTAGAGGCCAAGAATAAACTCGAATGAAGTATCAGGTGATTTGCTTCAAAAATAAGGCAACTAAAAAACTCGTTCTCTCCCTAAAAACCTTGCAGGCACCCAGGTTCTCTTGATCCTTCCCCAGCACACAAAGTTAGTTCTTTTCTTAGTGCCTTTACCTTCACCTGGAATGCCTTGTCCCTAGATCCTTACCTAGCTAGCCACATCTTGTCAATCAGACCTTCTTAAAAATCTTCTCAATGAGGTCTTAAAACAAGTTCCAAGACTTTCTAACTCTTAAAGGAGAATTAAAAGATTCTTTGCATAGCATTTCACACTTTCCGGCATTTTTTCCCTGTTTGTCTCCTAGCTTTGCTTATTAGAATCTGAGCTTTATGAGAGCAGGGGCCTATTCTCTCTTGTATACAGTATGCCAAACATTGCTTGATACATGAATAATGTAGATTTTAGAAAGGTAGATCCACAGTGCTCTAGCTAAGGAGCAAAGCTTGGGCATAAAAGAGGAAAACAATTTTTCTGCCCTCAAAGTGTTCCTAATCTGGCTGAGGAGATGTTTACATGTCAAATACACAATTGTACCACTTGAGAATTGTCCATTAGGTAAAAAAAAAAAAAAATTATTGGTGTGTAGAGAAGAAAGAAAATAATCATACCAGCAAAATAAAGGTTGGAGGAGTTAGGGAAGAATTATTCTAGGTGTATTTAAGCTAGATGTAGAAAAAGATATGGAGGACAAAGGCTCCAGGCAAATGCTTGTCAAAAGTATCCTGAGGAGAGTCGATGTAGCTTAAGTGGTTGAGCACCTGCTTACCTTGTACGAGGTCCTGGGTTCGATCCCCAGTACCTCCTAAAAACAAACAAACAAAAAACAAATGAAAAAACCAATTCTCATTGGGGAGCAAATATAGTTCAGTGGTTGAGTGCCTGCTTCCCATGTACAAAGTCCTGGGTTAATTCCCTGGTACCTCCTAAAAAAAAAGTGTACTGACTTGAAGCTTAGGGAAAGACATGTAGCTCATGGTGGCCACCTCTACTCCTGACATCTTTTCTTTGGTTGCCTACTCAGCCCCTCAGTTAGAAGTTTCACAGATATCACAAAATTAACATGTCCAAAACAAGCTCTTGTTCTTTCTTTCCAAATCTGTCTCCACACCTTGTTATACATTTATTCATTCATTCTTTCATTCCACACATAATTACTGAGCACCTATTATGTGCCATCTCAATAAATGGCAAGGCCATCTATCTCCCTAAGTAAGGGGAATCACACATGCCTGTTTCTTCAGACACTACCTGTGATGGGTAAGTTCATGTGTCAGCCTGGCCAGGTGATGGTGTCCAGTTGTTTGGTCAAGCAAGCATTGGCCTGATGGTTACTGTCAGGACATTTTGTGGTCTTAAAGCATCAGGAAGTTGATTGCACCCATGCTGATTACAACACAATCAACTGAGGAGATTGCCTTCAACAATGAAAGAAATCTCATCCAATCAGCTGAAGGCTTTAAATGGAGAGAAATAAAGATTTTTGGCAGTCAGAAGGAAGAATTTGCATCTCGAATTCAGTCAGTGAGCTTCTCCTGAGGAATTCACCAAAAACCTTCATTGGAGTTCCAGCTTGCAGTTTGCCCTACGAAATTTGGACTTGCCCATCCCCACAGTTGCTTGAACCAGTTCCTAGAATAAATTTCATATTTACATTATATATAAATATATACTGTCAGTTCTATTTCCCTGGAGAGCCCTGACTAATACAGTACCCTACATTTATTCAATCTAACAACAAACCCTGTCAATTCTACCTCCTGCATTTACTCAGATTTGTTTGCTTCTTGGCACTCCCACTGGCACCATCTTAGTCAAGGCCACCATCATTTTTTTTTGCCAAGATTACAGTAATAGCCTCTTTTTTTGTTCTTTCCTTCAGTAGAGCTTCTCTCTGACCCAGTCTTTACACTTGAATAAAAGAAGTCTCTCGGAATCACAATTCTCCTCATTACTTTTTCCTACTAAATACCCTCAATGACTTCCCAAAGCCCTGGAGGCAAAGAACAAACTCTCAAACAAACACAAAAGGCCCTCAAGGATCTGGCCCCTCCTTCAAAAAAAAATGTATTGTGGCAACATATATACAACATAACATTTTCCATTTTAACCATGCTCAAGTATTCAATTCAGTGGGGTTGATTATATTCACAATGTTGTGCCACCATCACTACCCCATTCCTTCTTGAGCTTGGTCTCTTGACACTCTTCCTTCCAAACCTACTCTAATGTCACACTAAACTTCTTTTCTTCCCCTTAATATGTGACACTCCTAAGCCTTTCCATGAGATATTTCCTCTATATCAAGGGTTCTTAACCTTTTTTGTTCCACAGATCCCTTTGCCAGTCAGGTGAAAACCAAAGACCCCTTACTAAGTCCACACTATACTGTGTATTATTTAATAAATATATCACACCTGCACCAACACAGTCCCACAAGAATGTTTTCTTTTTAATTTAAATTCAAACTCATTAACCCCTTATTAAGAAACTTCTGACTCCCATAATATTTTTGTGTGACCAATAATTACTTATCTTTTGATTCTCTGTTTAAATATTGCTCCTTCAGAGAAGCTTTCTCTAACTCAAAGACTAATTCAGATTTCTAGCCCATGGTTCACATCTCTCTCTCTATCTCTCTCTCTCTCTCTCTCGTGCTCCTCTCCAGAGACTCATCATCGTTGATTACTTGTGTAAAGTCTGACTTCCCTGCTGGGATGTGTCTGTCATTTTCACTTTTATATCCCCAGAATCAAGTTATAATTAATAATAATAATAATCACTGAGGGAGCTGAATAAATATTTGTTGGATGAATGATAGTGGTATGCATGCAAATAAAATGATGTAAAATAGTGGAATGATGGAAGAGAGTACTGAAAATGTAGATGAGAGTCAGATTACAAATGCCTTAAGAAACATTTCAGAGATTAAATGACAGGACTTGGGTACAGATTGGAGAGAGAAAGGGGGCAGAATGGGTAGGAGTCTAAGATGACTGCAGTTTTTTCTTCAGCTTGAGTGACCAGGAAGTTGGTGAGGTTATTAGCTAATATAAAAAAAAATAATAAAATAAAAAATAAAATGTTTGGGGATGTTAGAAAGGATAGGGATATTTTGAATCAAAGGGTCATTCAGGACATCCAAGTCAAGATACCTAGTAGGTATGTGGAAATCTGACTTATGGGAAGAATACTCCCTGAACCGAAAGTCTCAAGACTATTTTTTCAATTATATAAACAAATTATTTTTAATGTACATCAGAAATAGTGGTATGAAATATATTAATGAGTTTAACTACTGTTAAAAGTTAGGATAATATGCATTCATTTGTAATCCAGTGACCATATATCCCCAGCAACCATGACAGCCAATGAAGACAAGGCAACATTCTCCCTCTCTTTCTTTCTCCCCTTCCCTCCTAAAGTAAAATATAATCCCACACAGCTTCATCTTGTCCAGTGCCAGCCTGCTGTGTTGGACACCATCCAGGAAATATTTCTAACTGTATTCATCTAAGCCACCTCACAAGTCAGACACTGTCAACTGTAGAAGAGCTCTTTTTAAAAGTCCTTTTATAATCTTGGGGATTATAAAAAATCTTGGGAAAAGAGTAAAGCAGAAATGTCCTCCTAGGTATGAAAATTTTCTTCTAGAA
>JAQZBX010088858.1:0-12701 GCA_029593785.1 Cabassous unicinctus
CTACTGAGATTTTGACTCATCATATGACTCAATAAATGGATACTTTTTAAAATACAACATGAAAAGTTAAAGATTAAAGCACCCAGGAATAATCCAGAAAATAAAAGTTTCTGTACTCCCTGGTTGAGAAAAACATCCTGGAGAAGCAGCTGATCCTCCTCTCCATGCCCAGACTCCTGTGTCTATATCAATCCTGTGCCCTGGGCTTTTATCACCAGCCCCACCTTCCCTGCTGATTCCTGTTATGGCTCTAAGTGCATCATAATAGAACATGTGTGAAGTCCTAGTGATCATCCAACACCATATGGTGCCCCAGCCTGGCTCTATGGTTGAGGCTTTGCTCTCTCAGTATCCTCACATTTTCCACCCCTAAAACCACCATCCTGGGCAGTGATGAGATTCCCCAAGATTTTGTGACTTAAGTGGGACTCATGGATGATGACTCATCCAGGGTGACACGCCCCTCTATTCCTAGTATTCACAGCCTGGAGTGCAGATAGCTGCAAGGATTGAAGGAAAACCAAGGAAGGAGCTGCTTAGGTTCAAATGGGTGTGCTAGCCTCACCTCCTCCACTTACATCCTGATTATCTGAATCCCTGCCTCATATCCTTTTTGCATGGTTTCCATGGTGACAGTAAACAACCCTCAACAAACCCAATATTTTAAATTTTCCATAAGTGTGGCAATCATTTCTTCCTTTGAGCCATTTCTATTTGTTGCTCTTCCTTTCCTTTATTCTGGCTTTTATTTTTGTAGATGGTAATTATTTTATTTACTCATATTTGGAAAGATGTTAATGGAAAAGCAGGAGTTAATGACCTGATCAAGTGCAAGGTTGTACCGAAAGAAATTTCACTGTGTGTTCTGTGATTAAAAGAAGATTAAATAAAAGGAGGAGGGAAAGGATGAAAAAGACAAGAAAGTGAAGACGGAGGTTAATGGGTTGAACACATCCCTGAGTAGTGCCCTTAAATGCCTATTGCTTATCATATCAAAGATGAATTGATTTAGAAAATAAAATAAAAAATAAATCTAGGAATTTGGGATAGTCAGTATTATAGCTTAGTGGTAGACACATTTCCTAGAGGGTATGGAATCTTGTAGGTTTTATTTTTGAAAATTACTCATATTAGCATCAACTATGAAAATGTAACCATGGGGAGAAACATTTTCATCAATTAAAATAGAAAATTTTACCTTACCTTGTGAAACTGAATCCTTTTTGCATTACTGAAGGAATGTCTGAGTGTGGTAAGATCTCAGTGAATTCAATTGAGAATTGATAACAGAAATACTTACAATTTTCTCTCTGCAAAGGTGTTTCACATTAGGGTAATATAATTAAAAACAAAATTATATCTCTACTTAGAAAATTTCTCCACAAATTTAGAAGTGAAAGAAAAACTATTTCATTATAGAATAAGCATGAAAACAAATTGTGATTCATCCCAGACAATCTATAGTGCAACAACAGAAATAGAGCTCACCATTTTATGTAGTTAAGCAAATACAATCTATTACATACAAATTTTTAAGATATTTGTGGAGGTAAGTTTACAATTTTGGGCCTCTGGAAATGACGCTAATCTCTTCCCAGGAAACTGTCAGATAGGAGCATCATCTTCCTTGATTACATGAAAAAAATAATTCTGACTTTGAGGAGACCTTCTTGTATAGCAAAATTTACAAGAGATTCACTCACGTCAACCTTTTGCATCTTAAATTTACAGACATTTTAAAAGGACAAAGTAACAGAAAACTTACAATTACAGATTTTCTAAATTAAATGCAATGAGAGATGGGAGAGAAGAGGAAGTCTCCTCCTTTATGTTTAAGAAGGAGAATTAAACCCGTAATTATTATTTTAACTTCATATTCACCCTTACACTCACCATAACTGATGGACAAAGTCTCACTTAGTTCCTTCCCCTCCACCTTCTAAAGACAACAGAAATAAGCTAGAGTAGAAAATGTTCACCCCCTAAAAGGTAAAATCAAGTGGCTTTGGAGATGAAATGTCTGAGTTTTGATTGGTACCACTGGCCCTTCTATGAATGTCAGAAGTATGTGTTAAGCTCCTGCTATCCCTCTCACCCTGTATGCACAAACAAGGAGATGGGACCTGGCTCAGAAGTCTGTGGTTTTGTTATTCAGGCACCAAGGAAAGTGTCAAAAAAACCCTCCCTGTTCCATTTTTAAATGTTTGCTGCAATTTTAAAAAGTAACTCTTTTTCAGGTTTTAGAGTCACAGTTTGCAAAATAGAAGTCCTCCTCCCGAATTCATTTTGTCAATATTCTTGCTTCAGTGGTTCTGTGTGAGAAGTTTCTTCATGTTTTCAATCTTCCACTTTCATAATACAGGTCAAAAGAATTCACATGACTGTGCAACTGCTGTTAAGTGTGCAGCATTAGATTTAAGATTTACACTGAGAAGCATCTAGGAGAATTAAAAGAAATCATTTAACTTGAAGGTTAATTGGAAAAACCATATACACAGAAGAGTGCTGCACTAGGTATATGTTGGGTCTATAACCCAGGATTGATAGTTATAAACCATATTCAACCAGGTACTTTCTTATCTTACAGCTCTTGTATTTTTAATTTGATCTTTAATATAAGAACATGATTGTTTAACATATGCTGATATGGCCCCCCCGTAGAATACTAAAGGTAAAAAAGTGTGCCTCTATGTCAATAAATCTCAAATACCTTAGCAGTTTTACCTGGGTTAGGAAAAGAAGGTGAGGGTTTTTCACACAGGCTGATGTGCTTCTCAGATATCCTTTAGTTTTAATAAAAGACTAATAAGAAAAATTCATAAAACAAGAGAAAATCTTGAAAACAGTAAGAGAAAAACAACTCATCACTTTCCAAGGAACCCGAACAAGAATAACACCTAATTTCTCACCATAAACCATGGTGTCAAGAATGTATGGGTTAGAAAATAAAAAAAGAAAGAAAGAAAGAACGTATGGGATATATTTTTTATGTAATATTTATGTAATCTAAAGCTTCTTCAAAAATAAAAAACAAAAAATTTGGAAAAAAGAGTATATGGAAAAGTTCTTAAAGAAAAAAACTATCAGCTTGGAATCCTATGTTTGCCAAAAATTCTTACAAAAATGAATGTAAAATAAAGACTTTCCAAGACAACAAATATATATATATATAGTTACTAGTAAAAGCTTCTTTCAAAAAACCCTAATGGAACTTCTTCAGGCTGAAAGCAAATTACCCCTGATAGAAATTAAAATCCACATTAATAAGAAGTACTAATGAAGGCAAGAATATAGTTTTATATGATGGCATAAATGTGTATTTTCTCTTTTCTTATCTGATTTTAAAAAGTAATTCCCTAAAATAATACATATATAATATCTTTTGGGACTTATAAGATATAGAAATATAATCGCAATATATTTGTCATATAATGCACAAGTGAGTTTAGTGGGAGAAATCTCTATTTGGCTAAGAACATGAATACAAAGGGTAATGTACTACATGTAACAATGCAATGCTGGGTTTGAATCTTTAAGATATATATTTTATATATATATACATATATTTTCTTTTCTCTTAAAATGACTCATCCATTCAATGAAATCCTTTTTTTTTTTCTCACTTGATTATAACTCTTGTTTTGTTGGAATATATCCTGCAGTAGCTTCATGAAAAAGAGTGAATAAGTAGAGAATGCTAAAAAATGCACACATCTGACATTTGCCTCATGCATCTATCCACACACATAGATGCCTGAGAATAAAGCTAGAAGATAAATATTTTTTCTCAGAATTTAAAAATCTATCTTTAAGAAATTTTTGATGATGAGAACTCTGATGCATTCTGTTATCCATGCTTATATATGTGATCTATATCTTCTTATCATGAAGGTATTTGGGTGTTCTCTTTGTCTGAAGGGTTGTGAAATAGGGCAATAATATATCTGTATCAGTTTGCATCAAATTTTTCTCACTAGTGTTCATGAAACATCGACAGATTTGAATTTCAATTTATGAGTGTGCCGGTTGTGCCATATTCACAACAGATTTACTCCTAGATAGGCTGCTTATTCTTAGGGTGGAGATTAAGGTCTGGCATCTGTGGTGAAATTGGAAGTTTTGGTTAAGAGTCCTTGGTCTCTCTGTCTGTATATTATATATTTACCTAAAGTGGCCACACATCTGTCTCTGGTGTGCGTGAACTCCTGTAGGGTTCCACATCAGAGCGACTCTACTTAGTAAGGTTGATTGTGTTAGAATGAGGCAACTATCTGGTGAGTAAGTGGAATAGGGGCACCTTCAATCCACAAACCACCTATTAATTAACCCACATAGTTACTGAATCTGGGCAATAAGAGCATTTCTCCTATGTTGTTTCATAACCAGGGTATCTTGAATCCTTGGTTTACCTCAAGTGGTAGCCTCTGAGAAAGCACTGGCATCCTTGGTGTGCCACTGAATGTCATGTTTACTTCCATTAAATTTGCATGTATCTGCTATCTGCAGATTTTGAGACATGAATTCCTTCTCAAATCTGGTGGGCCATAAGATCTACTGCATTAGTGACTTGACAATGTAATCCTTATCTTTTGAAAAAGGTACATCAAAATCTAGCATGGATTTCATTCACATCCTGGCTTAGATATTAATAATTTGGAAGGTTTCTTTGAATATTTAAGTCCAACAGTGATGCCTACTCTAGGCTCACAAAACTTCTGTGTTTCTGCCATCAAAGTAGGAAACTCTAATTCATATCACCTGTCCCAGACAATGACTACTGAAGAGCAGATATGAGGCATATCTCTCATTTTTCACACCAGTTTTTAAAAAATATACTTCTATTTATTTTTAAAAGATACTTAGATTACATAAAATGTTAGATTAAAACATGTAAGGAATTTCCTTATGCCCCAATCCCCACACCTCCCACATTCCCCCACATTAACAACTTCTTTCATTAGTGTGGTACATTCATTGCAATTGATGAACACATTTTGGAGCATTGGCACTAAGCATGGATTATAGTTTACATTACAGTTTACCCTCTCTCCCACTCAATTCTGTAGGTTATGGCAGGGTATATAATGGCCTGTATCCCACACCAGTTTTTTTACAAAAGGTGCAGTCAAGAATTGTATTGGCTGGATTACAGATGCTCTAAATTACCCATTTTATGATTAAGAAACTACCCACAAATTAATTCAAGAGTTATAAAAATGTCAGTGTCCAACCAAGCAATGCTGAGGGAGTTCTTTGGGTGTAGATGGTGTCATTATGAGTCAGTTTCAAGGCCAGTGAACTAATAGTCAGCAACACTTACTGAGTCAAACCATTACATAGAACACTAAACCAAGATTGTTGAAAATGGGACAAAAAGAAAGGAGGATGACCAAAATGGTTTAAATTTTTGAATACTGAGGCATGTTTATTTTCAGATTAAGGAGCACTTAAAACTGAATTTAACCGATAGTAATCACAATGAGTTTTCCTCAAGAAAGAATTTTCTTTAGAAAAGTATATATATTATATTCCTGTTCCAAGATCTTTAGTGGACCATTACATAAATTTTATATTTCCTTTTACATTTTATCAAAATTATTTTCATGTTTTAATTCTAATTTATGATACTATTTCATGGATCACCATGATTAAATTATGACACTTATCCTTGTAAGAATTCTCTTATATTTAAATAACAAATTCAGATTTTCCAAAATTGAAAATAAAATTTATCAATTAATTATTAGCAAGTTCTTAATATAGTTTCTGAGGCTCTTGCTCTTCTTAGATTTCTTCTTTCTTGTAATAATTAGCTATCTTGCAAAAGTTTGGTACTATTTAGAAAATAGTAAAATTTTTTATCAATTCCTCTCAGTCTTTCCAGATTGTCCTATTATCTAGGTTTGGTCTACTTATATCACTATTTAAACTATTCCATAATATTGATCAATTTTCAAATGGATTTTTCTAACTTGATTAAATGTTGAATCTTTTTGTTTCTCTTACTGAGGAAATGAGTTGTAAAATCATGGCTTTAGAAAGAATTCCTTGGCCAGAAACATAATGATAACAAAATCAACAATATGAAATCAACACTATGTGTCAAGCATAGTTAAAAGAATGCCACATATATCACCTTAATTTATCATTCAAAAAATAAATGACTTGGTGCAACACAGGAGCATCAAGCCCAGGAAGGCTGACCAAATACTTTTGATATTCCAAAGAAACCACATTGAAGGCCAGCAACAGCCATGCCATTTATTTACTCACATGCGCCAATGAGAGCTGGTCAGGTAGCTACTCTGCCACACAGCAGGGAAACAAATATTATATAGGGCTAGATAGCACAAAGAAGGGGTCTAGCTAATGCATAGAACAGCTTGAGGGTGCATGTAGACTAGTAGATGTTTAACAATGAGGGCATACATATGGGGGGAGTCATGTGGGTTCCAAGAACAGTGAGGGGCAGCACATACACAGGTTAATGATTACTACACCTAGGGTCTTGTGTGTGCTGTAATGGAAGATTCTGGGATAAATTGCCGGCCAATTCCACCCCACGCTTTCCAGCAATGTACACAAATAACTAGCGGGAGGGGGAAGTGGGTATTTCATGTCTCTAGACTCCACCCCAATGCCCCTCCCACCTTCCATTCTATGTATATATCTTCTGAGATACTACCTGAGCAGATAGGGCATTGGAACATTGCATTCAGATTTTACAATATCAAAGTAAAAGACAGAATAATAGGGTTAACATATACACAATATTGAGCATTAATGATTGACAATAAAATTACACAATTTGGGTATAACCATTCCATTTTACAGATTTCCTCTTGTTTCATAGAGACAGTGGTAACATGATTTAGGATCTAAGATGGCAGTTGGATTTCAGTCTTAAAGTAAAACTCTTTGGTAACGAGCAACATTTCTATAAGTAGATAACAAAGTACCAGGTAGGTGGTTTTTATGAGGAGATTTCTAATACCATGCATTTTCCCCTTCTAAGTTCTCTGAGTTTTCTTTAGTGACATTAAAAACTAGTTTAGGCACAAGAAAAGTCCACATAGATACACATAAGGTTCCAGCAGGAATAGGAGAGCTGGGATTATTAATAAAGTTTCTTATTGGCATTTGTTGTATAAACTGTGGTTTCATAATAATGTTTTGGGTGACTCCTATTTCCTATGGGCTTAAGATTCCCAACCAGCGAGGCTGCATAGGCCAGTACCATGGCTAAATGACTTCAATTTCCCCAGTTTGTATAGCTTGAAGGATAGGCAAAAACAAATTATTATTACTTCTTCTTTTGGGCTGTAGGGCAGCTTGCACTTTAACTCACAATCTCAATGCCTGGATTGGTCCTGCTGTTAGCATCTTAACTGGAGATGGGGTAACAACCCATAGTGCTGAATTTAAACTTAGTTGATCATTGTAATGATTTCTTATTACCTTTTATCTGTTTCATTAAAAGGTCCATCATCCTATAGTCTAAGACTGCATGAGGTGACTGGTAAATGGAATTCTTTGGTCACTGTCAATTTGGGCTGGCATTCCATATAGGGCACTTACATTTTCTAGGCAGCAAATATTAGCTGGCTGGTTATCAAAATTCCATGGCAGACTCTGTAGTAGTGAAAGCATTCTTTGCCCCTTCCAAGAGCTGGAGGTGACATGCAATCCACTTGCCATTGTGCTACTGAAGTATGTGCTTAGCCAATATGTCTCATCTGGTGTTGTAGTTGTCAGAGTGAGCACAATGGACACTTGTGGGTGATGTCCATGAGCTTTTGGTGAGTAACAGGCAGATGGAACTTCTGCCACAGAGTCTGACAGCCATGATATCTGCATTTACTGTGGAGCCACTCTGCTGCTTCTCAGATCTCAGTGATATGGCTCCATATCTTCCCAAGGTCATCTGTCTCAACATTCCCAAGAGGGGTGTTAGAGGAATGAGGGGGAGATATGATACATAGTTACTTGTCACTGCTGGCAGGTGTCCCAGATGTTGTTCCACAGATCTTTCCCCCACAGAGGGAAGCCCATGACAGTCCATTGTTTCTGTCTTGTTTTTAGTATCTGCAATCCACCCCTGCATAGAGATGGCAGTCTTCAGTGACCAGACACAATTGGGTTAACCCATTCTCTTTCAACAGGGCATGGTATGCTGCACATAGTTGTTTCTCTAAGGGGCTATACTGCACTTTGGCCCCTTCCCACACTTGTGACTAAAACCCAAGGGGTATTTGTTTAGAATGTTTCCTTTGTCACAAACCCCACCCAAAGCCAATATTGGTGCTGGCCACATTCAATTCACAGGGTAAGTCAAGGTCTACCCCCTTACTGCTTGAGCTTGTTTTATTGCCCTCTTTACTTTTTGAAAAGCAGCCTCCTGGGGGGGGGGGCGGATCACATTTCTATGTTCAGTCTTTTCTGTTTAATAGCTGAGCTAAATGAGGGATGATGGGTCTTCAATACCCTAACAACCCCACAAAGGCCATTAACTGTTTTGGAGTTTGTAGTGTGGGAAAACATTGTACTTTAATAACAGAGTGTGACAGAGCAGCAAGGACCTTACAGCTTATCTCAATTGTTTGCCCATCCCATGCACTTAAGATACCATTGTCTCTGGTGCTTAACTTAATTCTGAAAAAGAATAACTGGTTAACATAATATCATCAATATAATGAAATAAGGTTACAGTCACAGCTTTCTTCCATGCAGCCAGATCATTTGTCACCAAGCCAGGACAGATGGTTGGGCTATGCATATAGTCTTGGGGAAGCACTGTAAAAGTCCATTGTTGGCCTTCTCACAGGAAGGTGAGTGCAGGCTGGCTTGACTTGCCTAAGGAAATACTAAAGAAAGCTTTAGCAAGTTCTAAACCAAAGTGATTGTGACATAACTGTATACTAATTTTTTGCAATAGACCAGCAATATTTGGACTGCTGCATACAGCAGTGGTGTTACTTTAATTTAAAATCTACAGTTATGCACCACCCTGCAGCAACACCTAATGGCCACTCTCTTTCTGCAGCCCTAGAACTACTTCTTAAGTGGTGGTGGGGCAAATCAGATGAATACAAGCCAAAGCATCCACCTCTTGATTTCTAGACAAAGAGGTTGTTTCTGTGACACATACAGCTTTTTTTTAAATAATGAAAACCATGATTATAATATTATAATTTTATCTAATATTATGCAAAAATATTGTTAAATTTCCAAAATTTTACACAATCTTTAAGTATTCATATGGATATTTTACTCATACAACTTTGATTAACAGAAGGTTAAAAAAAATCCCTTTATGATTTTATAGCAGTTTCTAAAGATTTTTTATTCAACTTATAACATCAAATGAACTCAACCATCTCATTATTTACTTTTCACTTTTACACCTTTACCATAATTACATTAATTAAAAGATATTTTATTTTAGGAGTACAGTAAAACTACTTTCCCCATTATTTTATGAAAACCTAAAATTCCCAGTGGAATCAAGATTATATTCTCCCAACCAACACTTAAATATGCAGATTGAGATGCATATTTAACCTCTGACAGGTTTTCCTGTTATGAAGTTACTTTTTCTTATCAACATCTACTTTCTATTTAAAAATGGCTTCCTGGAATTATCCATTTACACTGTAAGCTTTTAGTTTGGAAAACGCTTTTATAGACTTCCCATAACCATCCATAACCACAAAGACAAATTTCACCTTCACAGAACACATTCCCTTACTTAATGCTACCTTCTACAATACCTTGTACAACTTGCCATATGCATTCAAATTTTGTCCTACATACTTCCATTCTGATTTTATGAAAGCCAGCCATTTTATCTTTGGACAAAACACACTCTCTTAAACAAATTTATCAAATTTTAGTCAGCACTTCACAAAACTTTTAATTCTTTCTAAATCCATTTAAGTCTCATAAACCTCATCCTGTTCTGTGAAGAAAAAATATACTATTCATTTTAAGTTAGGCAAAAACAATTTTTTTCAAAAAGAGGTTTGTAATAATTTTTAGTCAAAACTTACAATTTTCATCATTTCAAAAATTTAGCACATATAATGTTAATTTATCTTATTAGTATCCATACTCATTTACCAATATAAGTGCTTATTTAATTTTTGGCCATTTGAATAGAGCTTTTTTAAACAATTTTCATTTGTCAGTTTGATGTTACCACATGGAGGTATCAAAATATACACTGAACAAACAGACAAACACAAAAAGAGTTAAGACACACCAAGAGAAACATAAAGCTCACTAACTTGACTTCTAATTCTTACCCCTTTGGTATGGCTGTATCTAAGCTCTCCATCATTTCACATCTCTGATTTTACTGCTTTTAAGTTCTCTTCTGGAATCTGCATTGCTGTAATATGCAAACTCATTCTTGGGAACATTTTTATTAGTAACCAGAACTTGTTATGAATACTTGAGCAGTATAAATGCAGTTAAACACTAAATTAGGAGTTTACACAGACAGACATTTAACACACATTCTGGATTATTACTCTTCAGGAGTATACTTAGATGGATTCAAAGTTCAGGAGTAAGCTATTGATTTAAAATTGAAAGTTCCTTTGAATACCTTGATAAAAATTCTGATAAAAATAGAATGTGACTAAAACTTAAAATATTATCAAAGTAACATCCAATTTAAATTTTCCCACAGTTTACACATGTATCATGGGCTATCAGTTTTGTACTATATTTTTAATTGCAAGCTTACAAAAGCTGCTAGCATTTTTCTGTTTTTTATAGGATTGTCCAGTTCAAAAGTTACTACACTTTAACAGCACTAATTTTATCAGTGTAGTTATCCAGGCCCAATTAGAATTAGCATGGAAACAAAACAGAGAACATTAATGTTGCTAAGTTTTTCTACTCTTCCAGCAGTTTAATTCTATCAGCCTCCGCCAGCCCACAGCCACACCGTTCAGGCAGAGTTGCTGCCGGGATGTTTTCCTTATCTTAGTTAACTCTTTAGCAGAATGTTTTCTTACAAGCATGGTTTCACTGATGAATGTCTTATGTGGCACTTCGGCTTATGTGGGATGTTGTATCTCCTTTGCACAAGCAGTTTAGGATGATTTAAAGATTCTTCTTAGTTGCTACACCTGAGTCACTATCTCCTTCTTATCTAGATTCTTGGAGAGACCTGTCATTAAGGCAGAGGTGGAAGCCTGAAAATTCCTTTCTAGTTGTACTTCTTTTTTCTTCTAACCTGAGCATATCAGCAGACTATTGTGCTTCCTCTGATTTCTTAGTTAAATCTTCCTTCTGACCTACTTCCAACCTTACCTTCTCTTCCAGTCACCTTGTCCTTGCTTTGGCTACTAAATGTTATACTATCATCCAAAGAAAGGAAGAAGTGCCACACAATGGCTGCAGCCACAGAACATTGCTCTTTCTTCTTAATAAAACTTTCCTCTACTCTTTTCGCTAACTGCAAGAATCCAGCAACCTTTTCTTGTTCCTGATCTCAAGAGGAATGCTTTGTCTTCCACCACTAGGACAATGTTACCTTAGGGTTTTCTATATTTCCTTTAAGATTGGGAAACAGAAATTTCCTTTTATTCCAAAGTTAATGAGTTTTGTTATGAAGAAATGGTGTTTGATTTTGTCAAATGCTTTTATACATCAATCAAGATGCACATTTGTGGTGTCGTACATTCATTGATTTTCTCGTGTTAAACCATCAATGCCATGCATTCTTGAGATTTGGCCCACTTAATCATGGGGTATATATCATTTAATGTGTTGTTGGATTTGGTTCACTAGTATTTTGTTGAGAAATTTTACATATATATTCATTAGGAATATTGGCCTGTAATTTTCTTTTCTATTGATATCTTTATCAGGCTTTGGTATGAGCATGATGCTAGCCTCATAGAATGAGTTAAGAAAGTTCCCTCCTTGAATTTTGGACAAAGTTTGAATAATATTGGTGTGAATTTTTTTTGAGTGCTAGGTAAAATTCACCCATGAAGACATTTGGTCTTGAATTTTTATTTTGGGGGAGGTTGTTGATTAGTAGGCTGATCTCCTTACTTTGCACATTTAGATTTTCTATTTCTTCTTGAGTCAGTGTAGATAGTTTTTGTACTTATATGAATTTACCTATTTCATCTAGTTCATCTAATTTGTTGGCATACAATTGGTTATACCAACATTTTATAATCCTTTTAATTTTTGTGAGATTGCAATTTCCCTTTCATTTCTTACTTTAGTTATTTGTTTCTTCTCTCTTTACTTCTTTTTCAGTCCAAAGAAAAGTAGTTTGTAATGTTAGCATTCTTTCCTAAGAATAAAGTATGAGTTTTGTTGTTTCCATCCATTGTGTTTTTCATTTTCTTTTTCATTTATCTCTGCTTTAATCTTTGCTATTTCCATCCTTCTGCTCACCTTAAATCTGTTTTCTTCTTTCAAGGCCCTCCAGTTTTGAAGTTATGCCTCTGAATTGACATCATTTTTTTTAAATGTAAGCATTTAGAGCTATAAATTTCCCCTCAGAATAGCCTTTGCTTCATCCCATAAGTTTCTTTCTTTTTTTTTTTATTCTGGGTAAAAATAAAAAAAAATATGGAATGCTTCATGAATTTGTGTGTCATCTTTGTGCAGGGGCCATGCTAATTTTCTCTGTATTGTTCCAATTTTATTATATGTGCTGGTGAAGTGAA
>JAQZBX010088859.1:0-12699 GCA_029593785.1 Cabassous unicinctus
CCTCTGTTCTTTGCCTTGCCTTTTATATTCAATTCCCCACCCACCAGGGGGTGGGGCTCAACGCCCTAATGACTGACATGGCCCAGTCAACGCCCTAATCATAATTCAATCATGCCCAGATTAACAGATTAGATTACAGGCATGATCCAATTATATTTTTGGAATTCATAATTACATCAAATTCCCCAACGGTTACACCTGGTTTCCCCACTCCCTGGGAAAATGAGATAATTCAGGTATGTCATTTAAAGCATTTATGTTTTGGGAAAATATCTTAAGTAGCAATTTTATTTATTAAAATTCTTGGTAATTTAAAGTGAGTGTATGCCATAACAACAACAACAACAAGAACAATAAAAATCCCAAGCATGAATGTTTCTTTGAGAACTTACAGTAGGCTATGAGGAGAGTATGAAGAAATGAGTACCGGGCCTTGATGAATTAGATAACAGAAGTTGTGTGTTGTTTAATAAAGTTGCCATGGAGGGAATGGCTGGAGACTGAGTATTATCTTATTATAAGCAGAGATAAGGATGACCCTTGATATATAGTGCCAGAATCTTAATAACACTGTTAGCCTGAATTAAAGTGGAATGTGTAAAATATGTCTATAGAACTTGGTGGTATAGCTAAGGAGTGTTGAAGATGTTGACTGACTTCTTACTTACTTATATATAAAAAGCAAGAGGAGAATGAAAAATTGAGGAAATATGTGTTAAATAAGAAGGAATCATTACCTGAGGGTTTAATAATTCTTAGTCTTTCTATGTGACAAATAAGAATAAAATTAAGAAATGGCTTCTTAGCAAAGATTCAAACCAGGATCCTGCCAAGAAATCTGGTCTACAAGAAACCTCAAGTTTAGACAGCCTCCAATTCCATTGGAAAGTACATTATGAAGTACTATTAGTTAGCACATCATTACAATCCCAAGGTGTTATTCCTTTTTAATTAAAAGGTATATGCTGTTCTTCAAATAATGGAAAGTACTCCTAAGAAAGAACACAATCTAAGCATTATTATGAATGATCCACAATCAGACATTCTCAAAGAAGTAGAAGACAGCTTCAACACAAAACTTTCAGATCAAATAGATAATGGTATAAAATAGAAACTTTCCAAACACGATAAACAGAAAAAAAAATCCAGATGAATTAAGTTACAGATAATCATACTTTAGGCTGAGTTCTCTTGCTTTTATGTTCACAGATATTTCCTGTCCTGTTGATAAAGATTCTGAATAACTTTCAGAAACTTTTTAGCCCTTAATATGTCATCAAGGAGGACCCGATCTTTTGTTTTACTCTTTCTATCCTTATTTTATCATTGTTATTTGTCCAATATCTGGTTACAATTCACTCTAGATTTGGCTAAGTCAATAAAGTCAAATAATATACTTGTACTTATTTTTCATTGGGTGCCACTCATTTCTTTTCAATACCAGAAATTTAAGATGAAACAATTGCTTTCCTGAGTAATTTACTTTAATTACTAAGTGGCTTTTTAGATGGTAATTTTAAAAAAAGTTAATGACCAGATGTCTAAAATGCCTATTTTATCACCCAAGAATAAAGTTTTCCTATTTTCAATAAAAGATCATCTATGGACTATTTGTAGGAACTAGTCATTTAATCCAAATTTTCAAAGATAGAAATTTTAGAGACATAGTATGCAAATGATGGTTGGCTTGGAATCTCCTTCACTTTGACAATTATTACAAGGAAGGCTCACTAATGAAACCAAAGTTTTCATATTTGCTTTATGTCAGCTTGCTGATCTTTCCACTCTGAATTCCACCACCTGTTAACAGAAACACTTTTAGAAGTTGTGTAACTATGCTATTAGAAGTTGTGTGACTATACTATTAAGCAATACAATAAGGGTATATTGGTAAAAACAAATCATTTGATTCCCACAAATAAATAACATTAAATCTGTAACCAAAAATGAGTTTTGATCCATTCCGATCATCTGGATATTTATGTTTTTCCATATAGTCTCTGATATCACAGAAGTCTCATTTGACCCATCAATGTGCCTCTAATCTTGTGGTCTTTAGATATCTTGATTCCAGACAAACACTGAGTCACTTTTAAGAAGCAATAATTTAGCTACTTGTCTCATTTTCCAGGGCTACTATAATAAACAACAATGAAAATGCTTGGCTTAAACAATAAGTATTTATTGTCTCACAATTTTGAAAGATACCAGTGCAAAATCAAAACATTGGCAGGTAATCTTTTTTGTGAAGTCTGTAGTATTCCTGAGGTGGCTCAATCTCTGCCTTCATCTGTCTTTCTGATGCACCCCTGTGTTTTCTGTTTCCATATCCAAATTATCTTAATTTTAAAGACTCCAGTCACACTAGATTAAGGCCCAGCATTGTATAGTTTGGCCTAATTTTAATAGGATCTTCAAACATCTCATTTACATTTGTAAAATGTAAATGTGAGTTCCGTCTCACAGAGCTGTGGGTTAGGAATTGACCATGTCCTTCTTGGGGATATAATTCAATCTTCTATACAATTAAAATGGAATTCCAGATGACATTCTTCTACCCTAAATCCTCTTCACTTCAGACTTTTCATGACGTATAAGTGGGAAAATTCCTACATGCTATAATTTAGAATTTCACTAATACTGGATGAGGCAAATAACAACCCTTCACGCCAACAAGGAAAAAAACCTTTTCCCCTAATGCATACATGAAATTAGACAGAAGCCAGCTTGAAACAGCAAAGCTTCAGATCCATTATTGGCCTCATATGGTAGAATATGTGCAATCTTAGGGAAAATGGTCTGTTTACATCCTTGCAGAACATTGTGTTCTTTAATATGATTAAATGACCTAGGAAATAACATTGATAAAGTAAATAAAATAGGTATTATTTTGAATAGCACAATATTTGCTTCTGTTGATTTTTTCAAATAGAAATGGGATCTGTTTTCTTGCTCTAATTTGAGCATGCTTGGCTCCTGAGATAGATAAAAAGGATATACATTCAAATTCTTAATTCTTAATTCTTCTTTTATTGTTAATCTGTTATAGTGTTCCAACATGTCATCTACAGTTTATTAAATGCTATGGCACAGCTAATGTCTAATCCAAATTATCATCAAACAGAAATAGAGGAAAACCTTAAACTTACAGAACTTTAAATGACCATGACAGGAAACTTCATATGCAATGATGCTATATCCAACAGTGGTTCAATCTGAACTGATCATATCTATGGGCAGGGATGACCTCCATTTCATATCAAGCAGGTGAATAAGTTCAAGGTAGAAATGAAAACTGAGAATTTCTGCATCAATATAACTGCATGTTACAAATTTCTGCATAGGAGTTTAAGTTTTTAAATCAATAAAAGCTTTGCATTTATCCAAATAAATCAAAGTGCTCCTATGTTTCTTGGCAAATATTTTTTTCACTGAGGCAAACAGCCTGCTTATGAGACAAGAGGCAGTTCAAGAAGATTTTCTCCAAATCTCAATATCTTTGCCTAATTTTGTTCTTCAATCATAATCTATTAATTATGAACTTTGCTCAAGCCAAAACATCTGCCTATGTTGAAACCTTACCTTAAATTGTTTGATCTCAGACACCAAACTTTTATAAATATCTTTCCCAACTTCTCCTTCAGATTGCCTTTCAAAGTGTTGTTCTCCCTTGATTTAGGGAGTTGAAAAAATAATACTTTTTGATCATCAATTTGTGTCTGTTAGCCTCTGTGGGATAAGTTAACCTACTTGTTTAATTAATAAGTAAAAGTAGTAACAAATCAGTTCATCATTTAATATGTGCTAATGCAAAATTATTTGTAGTGAAAGTATATAATTTTTAAGCAAGAAGTATGACTACTGAGATGTTTCTTTAAATATAAAGAAATATATGTTTCTTTAAATATATGTCCGTTTATGTCTGTTTATGTGAGAGAGACATAAATATCAAACACCAATAAACTTGACAAAAAGATACATTTTATATGCTACCACTTACTTCACTAGTTATATGAATAAAATAGAAGAGGCAAATTCATATAGACAGAAAGTAAAGTGCAGAAAACGGGGGTGAGGGAAAAGGATATGGGGCTTTCATGAATAATGAATGCAGGGTCTCTATTTACTGATAGAAAAGTTTAGTCATGGATGGTGTTGGTGGTAGGACAGCATTGCAAATGGGATTAATGCCACTCATTGTATGCTTGAGATTTGTTGACATGATGAATGTTACGTTGTATATATGTTACCACAGTTAAAAAGTGAGAGGGATTAAAATGACAATGACATTTAAATGCAACATGTTACAGAATTAAAAAATAAACAAAACAAAACAAAAACTAGATACTAGACTGGATGTAATCATGGAAATTGCCCATGATTAGGACAATTGAAAAATATATGAAAATGAAAGCAGTATTTATTAATTTATATTAATGTTAAATCTTTTAAACTTGATCATTGTAATTAATTAGTTCATCCAAGTAAATATCCTTTTATTAGGACATATAAATGGAATTATTAAATGATAAAAGTACAACCTAGTCACAAATGTTTGGAAAATTCTCTAGATAAAAAGATAGGTAAGTAGGTAGGTAGATAAATAGATAGATAAGTAGACAGAATGAAATTACAAATATTCTAAAATGCTAAATGTTGGTAAAAATGGCTATTTAGGATGGGGTGTATTGGAATTGCTTATACTACTTTTATATCATGATTAAAATATTACTTCCAAGTAAACTTCAAATTACTACAAAATAAAATATTAAAAAACACTTGTCCTTAATTTGGAAAAAATTGAAATCATACTATTATCTGTAATTTTCTAAATTTGGATAGAGTTTATAATATTTGTTTCTTAAAATATGAGATGATTATCTCATTAATAAAGAAAATACATTTTCAGTAAATTCAGATAATGTAAAATATTATAGCTGTTACTACATCTTAAGAAATAAATAATAATATTTTTCACTCATCAAATTGAGAAAAATGACTTTACCTAGATTGGATTACTTTATTTCTGTTGTAAATTTAAATATATATGAGATGAAGGCTTTCAAATACTTGAGAAGTATTTCACAAAAGTTACCAAAATTTGAGATTGAACACATTATATTATTGTCCCAAAAATAAGCCTTGAGAAGGAGTCTCCATTGTAGACAGGATTTATATAGCATATTGACTTGTCAATATTATACACACTGCTTGTTTGTTAAATGTTGCTCTAATATATTGTCATCTCTCTACCTGCTGAAACACAAATCATGCACAAGGCAGATAGACACTGGTTTATAAACCTTCTGTTTTCCGCATTGTAGGAGGAAAAACAAGGGTACACTAATTTGAATTAGAATGTTACATTTAAATTTCACTTACAATGAAAATTATAATGAAATGAGTAGTCTTTAATTCCTTAAATAAGATCAAGTGATTTAACTGTGCTTTTTCCATATTGTTTAATAAGTTTGCTATACATTATTTCCTGTCCATTCAAGGTGGCACATGTGTGCTGGCTATTACTTCCTAATACCCGAGTTCCTTATATAAAACTGTAAGAACATGTTAATTGGTTGTGCATAATAGGAATTACCAGTCCCTAGAATATTTTCACATGGTTTGGGCTTGACCAGAAAGAGGCAGTTTCTGGATTACTTTACAAACATTTCTTATATTTGTTGTTCCTAACATTTCTGATGTCAGGTCTATAGTTCACAGGTTCCCAAATGCTGTTGCAGAGCCACCATCCTCTAGTCCTATTCCTCAGGTGATTCTTATCATAAGGAGATGGAATAACATGGAAAAACACAATGGAATTCCATGATATGCCACCTGAAACAAAGGTAGTGGTATTGACCTGTAAAAATGATAATCTGCCTCTGTTTCTGTGGTCATTATCAATTCCAGATATGCAAAACCAAGAGAAATTTTCTAAGGAAAAAAATCTTCATGCTATACTTTTGTAAAAAACATTGCAAATGACTTATATTTCATCTCAGTTTGTTCTAATCAGATGAAGAGGAAAAATACTCAGGAATTTAGAGTGAAACCAGAAACCAGAACCCTAGAACCTAGCATGACTTTTCTGACAGCCTTTTGCTAATCATCGAGTTTAAGACTTGTTGTACCCCACTGTGAATGGGCTATTTTTTTTCTATTCGTCTTAATATTTCATTTATATTTTCTTATATTTTTTAAACACTTAATGCATTGAAAAACAAATTTATTTCCTGAAACCAAGGTCTGTGGTTTCCTCATGATTTTGCATGAACTGGTCTCATTCTAATTTTTTTGTAATTTCCTTCCATGTATCTCCCACCACTGACACCCTACTCCATTGATTCTCCCCTACCATGGTTGTAACCCTTCTGTGATCCAAAACCTCTTCAAAAATGAAGCCAAGAATATTGCCAAATTCAAGTAATGGGAAAATCAAATAATAATGATAGGTTTAATTAAAAGAAATAAAATATATAATAATTTAGAGAAACTGAAACTAAAATAAAGTCAAAAGATTTGGGTATTAAAAAATGAAAAACCTTAAAAATAAAATAAAATAAATTATTTTTTATGTTTTTCCTTTCATCACTCTAATGTCATTTGTCCTGTATGTACAGTTGTGTTTTCTTACATTTCTCTCCAGTGTCTTACTATTTTTTATGTTGTCTTCAAAGAAATTTTAGGTCACAGTAAGGTTACATACAGAATATAGGGAACTCCCATATACTCAACATCCTCCCTCTTTTTTCCCTTCCCTGTTAATAATCTTTTTACATGTAGATGGTACATTTGTTACAACTGATGTATAAATATTGAAACATATCTACCAACCATGGTCAATGGTTTACATTATGGTTTACATTTTAGACCATACACATTTATAATTTTTTGATGAAATTTAACATGGCCTGTATCCATCATTGCATGATCATGCAGAAAACTTCCATTATCCACAAATATGCCCACTTCAAACTCTTCTATTCCTCCCTCTCCCTCCCTTCAGGGCCCACAGAAACCACCAGGCTTCACTCCTTGAAGGACAAGATTCATAGATACTTGCAACAATGCTATAGCACTTTAGCAGTTTGATGTAATTATGAATTCCAAAGATAGATATTGGATTATGCTTGTAAACTGGTCTTCTAATCAGGGCATGATTAAGTTATGATTAGGGCATTAATTGGGCCATGTCAGTAGAGCATTGAGCCCCACCCTTTTGTGGGTGAGGAATCAAATATAAAAAGCATGGCACAGAACAGAGTTGGAGCAGTTCTGATGTTGGAATCTTGAGCTGGAGCCCCAGGAAGTAAGAGAGCTTGGTCGTGAGGAAGGAAAGAAGGTCCCGGGAAAAGACATGAGCCGTTCGCCTGAGAGACTACAGCTGGCCTTGTGAGAGAGGCAAAGCCTAAAGTGCCTCATAGTCTAAAGCTGACCTTGTGGAGGAACAGAGGAGTTGAGCCTGTAGAGAAACGGAGCCCCGGGAAGAGAGGAACCCAAGAATTCTGAACCCTGTCAAATGTCATCAGCTGTCTTGCTCTAACACATGGCAATGGACTTTGGTGAGGGAAGAAACTTATGCTCTATGGCCTGGTAACTGTGGACATCTACCCCAAATAAATACCCTTTATAAAGACCAACAGATTTCTTGTATTTTGCATCAGTACCTCTTTGGCTGACTAATACAAATGCTGAGGGCTGGACACATCATTCTGTTCTCCCCTATTAGGAACTGCCTATGTTCTCAAGAGACCCACCCCCCTCTGTTTGAGAAGATATCCAGCCTCCCCAGCATGTGAGTCCAACACTTTCCCATTCATTATGTTGATCTCCTCCAACTGATGGGGACCCCATACAGCACACTATGACAAAATCATCACTCACACATTCTCTAGAAGACTGTCCTAGGTCCACTCTGTCCCAAACATCCCCCCATTCAACACCTTAAACCAGTAACACTTCCTTGTCATATTGCCAATAGAGTTTTCTCAACATTGTAATTTCACCCATGTACCCACCTATCCCCAGTGTTCACCTATTTCCTCCCACAACCCTTCTCCCAGCTTCTTGGACCATCCGACACATACTCCCCACCCTACTCCCTTGTCAAGTTTGCACCACTCCACCCAATAGTATCCCTACACTCCTGTCATATCTCTTCACTGCAGAACTACTCACTTCCACCTTATCATAGATTTTGCCACTATCGGCATTGGCTCACAACATTCTCCCTTCTTATTTCCTGTAAATCTATCTTCCAGACTCTAGCTCTCAAATCAGCTCTCTTTACTTAATTCATGTCAAATAGGTCATGTAATATTTGTCCTTCAATGCCTGGCTTGCTTCACTCAACATAAGGTCCTCATGATTCATCCATGTTTTCCTGTGTGTTTGTACTGTATTCCTTCTTAAAGCTGAGTAGTATTCCATTGTATGTATATACCACATTTTGTTTATCCATTCATCTGTTGATGGGCATTTGGATTGATTCTGACTTTTGGCTATAGTGAATAATGCCGCTATGAACATTGGTGTGCATATATCTGTTTACATCCTTGCTTTCAGTTCTTCTGGGTATATACCCAGCAGCGGAATGGCTGGGTCATATGGCAGACGTGTATTTAGTTTTTTGAGGAACCGCCAAACTCTTCTCCACAATGGCTGCACCATTCTACATTCCCACCAGGAGTGGATGAGGGTTCCCATTCTTCCACATCTTCTCCAACACTTGTAGTCCTCTGTTTTTTTAATGGCCACCAGTCTAATGGGTGTAAGATTGTATCTCATTTTAGTTTTGATTTGCACTTCCCTAATAGCTGATGATAATGACATCTTTTCATGTGCTTTTTAGCCATTTGTATTTCTTCTTTGGAGGAGTGTCTTGTGGGCATGAGAACTGTAGTATAAAGAAGAGATTCTATGGATTTTTGTTTTGTGCTATAATCTCCTTTCATTTTGAATTTTCAGAAGATGGAGTCACCAAAATGAGATGCCTTGGAGGGATTTGAGCCCAAAATAGATGTGGACACTCATTCCTTGTAACACATAAAACTCTAAATATAATCCAAATTTTGGTTAACCTCCATAGGATAAAAAATATGCTAAATATTTTGGCATTTTTTCTGTCTATATAAAATTAAGTTCATATTAATTTTCAACCAAAATATGTATAAAAATTTCTAAGTGTCTCATGTTTTTTTCATGTTATTCCCTTCAGTGTGAAATTGTAGAAGCAAATCTCTGCCTTAAACAGAGCAAGATTTTGCAAATGAGATCCAGAATATTAAGAGGTCATACAGTAATTCAGGTTATTAAATAACATTGGCTATTTAAATTAAGATTCACTGAAAAATTTCTAGACCTTTGTTCTGGGAGGAGTAACAAAAATATCACATATTTACAAGATTATAAGACATATTAATTCCCAGATTTATCACAAACATTGCAGTTATTTACCAGATGTTACTACCCAGACTTGGTTAAAGCATAGGTCTCATTTTAACATTAATGGCAAAATTTATGGAAACCAGTTGAGTTTATATGAGATCATCAAACAGCTTGAAGGAATGTATTAATTAGGATAAATAATAGTATACTGAGGTAATAAATGCAGATCATTATTGCCTTAATGATTCATTTCTTGCACATGCAAAGTTGAGTCCAAGTTCATGTGATTCTCTGATGCAGATGTCTGGTAGTTATGGGTTTGGTGTTCCAAGTTTCTTTGTCCTTTTCCACATGTCTTCCCATGACAGGGGCACACAGGACTGTAAAGTCAAGCAAACACAACTTCCTCTTAGATTTCATGGGTTGAAGCAAGTCAGAGAGTCATTTCTAAGTTTAAGTGGGCAGAGTTTGCAAAAGTGTTTCCAAATTTGATCAGATGTGGGTATCAGTGAATGGGGTAACATCTATCACATGGACATAAAAGTAGGAATCAGCTGACGATGTCCTCTGAAAACTGGAGGGATTATGTTTTCCTTGTGAAGTTGAGGCTCAGTTATAGTTCCTTTTCAAAGCAGGTATATGAAAAAGGTACTTTTGGAGAAACCTAAGAAAACTTCAGGGAAGGAAGAATTGTAAGAAATGCAAATATTTGGAATATTGCCTATCTAATTGAAAGGGTAGATATATGTTTGCCTTTTTCTGTATCTCTTCTTATCCCTTTATTTTTTTCACTCTCTATTCATATTCCACAGGTCTAGATAATTTTTTTACTTTGTATCATTTTTCCTTTCTATCTTTTAAATATTTATATCTCCAATAATTGATTGGTTGCTGCTGGTACAGCTTAGCCGTAGTAACTGACATTTGTCACCTGCAGCCTCATCCTTGTCCTCATCCTGAGGCAGTCTTAATGAGTCTTAATGAGCATAAGAACAGACTAACCTCCAAAATGTGGAATTTTGATTGTTGTTTTCTTACATATAGGTTGAAAGTGCAGTGTGCCCCAGGTAGCCATGTGCTCATTGACCTGAAAAAGAAAAAGAGATCTGATTAGAAAAAAAATGTAGCATTGCATTATTCATATTGAGAAACAGGTAAAAGAACTGCAAAGTTCAATGGAAATATTGTTTCTTCGAAGCTCTTACAGAAGCTATGAAATGACATAATGAGTCCTTCTTTGATGAGCTACTGTTATTTTACACATGATGCTTCAGATACCCATTTGCTAAGCCAAACTTATGATAGTGCCACATGCCTAATTAACATTCACTTCTCCTAATTCCCCCTCAGAAACTGAAACTAATCTTAAGAATGACTCACAGTCAGAATCTTTTAAAAGGAACCCACAACCTAAAAATTATTTTTCCCTCCACCCAACTTTTGAGAGTCATTCCATGGCTCTTCTGGAGTGTTCTCACTTACTGAATTGGGTCAAAAAATCTGATTTGCTCAAAGTGTGGGATTGTCTTGTAAATGGCTGATGAGGCTTTAATCTTATCATGACCACTAGTATTGTACTGGCTGAGTTAGAGAGGGCTTATGCTTCCTTTCTCTGTTTGATATTCTGTTCTTTCATTCGGTGATCATTAATGAAATGTGCCTACTGTAAATATCACTATCAGCCCATTCTTCATGGTTTTGGAACCAACATCTGTGTAGAGCTTCATGAGCTTTAATTTAGTGAAGACAGGAATACACATGATTTATTATCACGGGGACTTTAGAATCTACTGCTACCATGTGCTAGGAATCATACTTGGTCAGTTAAAAAAATTCTTGCCTGCTGGAATCAGGCTTATTTGGAAGTGTCTTATTTGACTCTATTTCTGAATGACTGCTTCTTAATGAACACATTTATAATTTCACATCCTCTCTACTCCAATGACCATTGCATCAACCAATCATAATTCAAGGTCAAACTCACATGAATTGTGATATAAATATGCATTTTCTCTCTATCCTGATTCTACCTCTTTTACCTGATTCTTGTTCATCCATATATTCATAGGTTAAGCCTCACATCTCTTGAATATTTCTTCGATGTATTACAGTAGGGTTGGGTTTTCCCACATCTTTTTATAAAATCCTATAAGTTCCTCTCTGAACATTAATCACATGAATTTAATATTATATTATCCCACTTCTAGTCCATAAAATATGACACAGACTTGTTTCCCAGTGCTCTTCCATGTTAAATACAACTATAAAATCTGGAAATAATGTAACAGGCACACAAAATAGAACTCTGAACTTTGGGAAGTGAAAGGAGAGCTTGTTTAGGACCTAAGGATTGGAGGAACAACACAGGAGCAGGGAATCTTATGTCTCCCCAGTGAAAACAAAATCAACATTCAGAAAATAGACCATTACCTGGGTCATAAAACAAAGATCAAAAATTTTAAAATATTTCAAATAATTCAAAGTGTGTACTGTGATAATAATGGAATCAAACCGGACATCAATAATGGAAAGACAAGAGGAAAAACTTTAAATGTGTTACTTTCTAAAGAATACAAGGACCAAAGAGGAATTTTCAAAAATAATTCTGTGAGAATAAAACTATCAATGCAGAATTTAAAAACCAACTAAAGTTTCAATGAAATTTGTTTTTTGAGAAGAATTTTAAAGATATAACTATAAGAATAGAAACAATAATAAAATAATAGGAATACAAACTAGTTTGATGTGCAAAAAGTAAAATGTGGAAAACACTGATTAAGTATGGAAACTTGAAGAATTTTGTTCCAGCTTCTTTTAGAAACCTCACTTAAGTTATATTGAAGAGCTTCCTTTGTTTTTGGTTTCAAAGTACAAATGCAAAAGGAACAAGTATTTGGGGGAAAAGTAAAAGTAGTAAAGTTTTGGAAGATGGAAAACAGAAGCATAATCCGTATTTGATTTACTCTACCTAAAGCAGCAGACTATTGAGTTGTGAATGAGGAAAGTTTACACTCACGTTTAATCATGCTGGAGAACCCCTCCAAAAGATGTAAATTGGAGTTACAAGTGCCTCTGAACATGAGGTTCAAATATATCTGTCAACAGAAAGCTTGGCTGAAAGTCTGAATGGAAAACTTAGACCCCAGATCTTCTTATCCACTATATGCAGCTAGGCAGCCCTTTCACCCATATCATGCAAAGTAATAGAAGTTTCCTTTAAGAAAATGTTGAACCCAGAAATGTCCCTGTACTTAGGAAATTTAGAATAGCAGCAGGGGTAAATTAAAGCAAAACAAAACAAATAAAACTGTA
>JAQZBX010088860.1:0-12705 GCA_029593785.1 Cabassous unicinctus
CAGGTCAGGAATTTCCTCTCCAACCCCTCTCTGCCCCTGTCTCTGAGATTGGACCTTGCATGACCCCTTGTGGTCCTGAAAGTCCCCTGCAGCCCAGCCCAGATTTGGGCCCTGCAGGGGAGGTTTGTGTCTGGGCTCACCCTGACTTCCTCTCACTGTGCCTCCTGTACAGTAATATGTGGCTGTGTCCTCAGGTATCAGGCTGCTCAGTTTTAAATAAACTTCATTCTTCGAGGTTTCTCTGCTGATGCCAACACGGGATTTAAGAGTTGGGTTATAGTGTGTGTTTCCATTGTTTGTTATTGCACCAACTCATTCCAGCCACTTTCCTGGATCCTGGCGGATCCATTCCACACCATAGCTGACTAAAGAAAATCCAGAGAGAGTGCAGGTGAGGGACAGTATCTGTGAGGGCTTCACCAGGCCAGGCCCTGACTCCTTCAACTGCACCTGTGACAGGACACCTGAGGACAAGTAGAAACACAATGAATCATGGGCTCAGAGTCAGCATCCCCATTACCTTCATGGCTGAATCCTGAGACACTCACAGCTGGGAGCTGCCATCAGAAAGAGAAAGAAATATAAGGATTTCATGTTCTTTTGAGTGATGTCCATGATGCCCAGAAAATATTTTCAAGATGGGTTGGAAACAATTTAAGTAAGTGAGGGCAATGGTTTCATCTGTCTGCCCATGTGGTGATTTGCATTTGGGAGGTAACTATGTATATAAAATGAGAGGGGATGAGGGGAGGTTCTAGTCTTAGGGGAACACCTAGGGAGGATGCTGGCTGATCCCACAGAGCACACAGTCCTCTCCTAGGGTGCACCATTATCAAACACAATTTCCTCTACTTTCAAACCAGAAATGCATTGAATGAGCTGATCAGGGAGACACATACAGCCAAGGATCAAGGATGGCTTTAGGAGTATGGTAACTGGGTGGCTACCCCAAGGGATTACATATATATAATATTTAAATTCCTTAACAAAATTTGTTCAGACATTTTCTGCTTTTTTTTTTAATGTCTGTGCAGGAATGGGCATTTTGAGTTGCCTTATTACAAATTTGTTGATGAGTCATGTAGATTATGAATTCACAGAAGGATATCAAAAGAGTTAAATATTACCACTGATGTAACTTTCAGCTTACTAAAGGACTCTCTTAGAGTTAACATTATCTGGAAGCGTCAAGAATTGCTGACCTACCTCCCTGCAGCTTTATACTACTCCATGTGTCCTCTGCTGGTCACAGGACCCCAAATTACAGTCCTATAGATCTACTTTCTCCTCAGGATCAGCTAACACCTATCCCTTGTATGGCAAGAAAGGAAGCCCTGTCATTTTGAGTGCTCCCTCAAATAGGAAAATCTATTGTAGGTTGACACTGACACTGTATCACTGAGCAACTTTGGCTACATAAGAAAGGTCTTGTCATGGCCCTATAGTAAAAGCCTGTAATAGAGGAGGTAGGAATCCCTTTTCAGGAGCTGTGACTCATGTGTCAGGTTGATGGGAATGAAAGCATATGGGACTAAGGGAGTGAAACAAGCCAGACACAAAAGGACAAATACTGTATGACAGAGCTATTATGATCTAACTATGTTGTGTAAAATCATGAAGTTAATAATTAGAATATAGGTCACCAGAAAGTAGAATGATGTTAGAGAAATGAAAACTGAGGGTTAACCTGTGCCAAATTGGTAAAATTGTTGTTTGTTAATCTTTGGTAATGAATAGAAGATGTGAAACACAACATAGTGTTTATAACTAGAAGTGCTACTATATGGGTATGACCATGGTTGAAAGGGCAAGTCTAAGATCATGTATGTTACTAGAAGGAAAGCTAAAAAATGTAACTTGGGACTGATAGCATAGTAAAGCCTCATGTGAAACATGAATGTGGGTAATAATGCATATATAAGATAGTTTTCTTTGAAACTGAACAAATGTATGTTCATGTTACAAGATGATAATGTCAGGGGGAAAAATCCACATTACGCTAACTGAAAGAAACCAGAAACAAAATACTACATATTGTATGATTCTATTTATATAAAATGTGAATATAAATCAATTTACAAAGATGGAGTTAGATTAGTGGTTATGTAGGGCTGGGGAATGATACAGTGATTGAAAGGTGACTGCTAAGAAGTGTAGAGGTGTTTTTTTTAGAATAATGAAATTTTTCTGAAATTTTTGTAGTGGTGAATGCATAACACTGTGATTATACTAAAAGCCATTGATTGTACACTTTGGATAGATTGTATGTTATGTGAACATATCTCAATTAAACTGCTTAAAAATTAAAATAAGAAATCACTGTACCTTCCAGGTTATCACTCTCTTATTCTTCCTCCTCCCAATAAAATCTAAAGAACCAAAAATCTACTTTCTGTCCCTATAGGTTTCTTTATTCTGGAATTTGATATTAAAGGAATCAATTAGTATGTGGCCATTTGGGACTGGATCTTTTAACTTAGTACGCTGTTCTCAAGGTCCACCCATGCTGTAGGAAGTAGCAATACTTCATTCCATTTATTTTTAAGTATTATGATAACATGTACAAAAGAGATTTCCAACTTTAAAGACTTTCATGTATACAATAGAGTGATCTTAATTAGATTTCAAATTTTGTGCCTCAATAAACACAAATATTTCCAAAATATTTTTACCTCAAACAGAAACACAATCTCCATTAAGCTCTGCCCCTGAAACTGGTAAAACCTAATCTGCTTCCTCTCTCTATGAATTTGCACACTTTAGACAATTCATATAAGTGAAACAATACAATATTTTTCCTTTTATATTTTCAATATTAACTGAATATCATTATCAAGGTTCAGGCATGTTGTAGCATGCACTAGAGCTTCATCCCTCTCTACAGCTGAAATATATCCCCTTGTGTGTATACACTACATTTTCTTTATCCATTTATCAGTTGATAGAAAAATACACTGCTCCACCTTTTAGCTATTGTAAATAATGTAACTACTAAGATTGGTGTACAAATGCAGATTTGAATTCCTCTGTCCAATACTTTTTGATATACACATACAAGAGGAAACATAATTTTCCATGTGTGCCCCTTCAGCATGCACCTTACATTAGTTAAATCACCTGACTCAACAATGATCAAGGAAGTAGTTAATAAGCAGCTTTCCAGCCCTGGGGAATGAACTTTCCCAGAGCCCAAACCTGCATCTGAGACCAAAATGGATATTACGTACACAGGTTTTCAAAACCCACAGTTTGTCCTAATTGATAAGGTAAACCTCCAAAATGCCCTATACCACTCTGGAGACATCCAGACACTATAGTCAGGGCAGAAACCTCAGGAGTTTGGTGTCCTGCCAGTGGGCTCTGCTTTCTAATTTATGCTCCCCAGAGTGAGAGTTGGACTCAGTTGTGGTTTCCCTACACATGGCTCTTCTGCCCCTTCTATTGGAACCTATAATTTGTACTAGAGATTGTAGATGTACATCCAAAAGACTGAAATCTTTGGGCAGCCCATATGCCAGCTGGGCCCTAAATCTCATTAGAGTTGCAACATCTGGGATTCACCCAGGAAACTAACAAGGAGGTGATGATGGACAACTGCCATACCAAGGAACTGAGAGAGTCTACAATTGCAAGAAAGAGACTACCATCCATTGGCCCTTTTAGATTATAGTACCCTCTCAATTAAAGGTGGAGTGGACATCACTGTCCAAGAATCCTCAGGATTGGGGAATGAACTATGGATGAAAGTAGACTTACTGATATTCTACTATAGACTTATGATGAATCTAGCAATGGAAGAAATTATATCATTGATGTAGAGGCAGTGGCCACTGGAGATTCTGAGGGCAGGGAAAGGGAAAAACAAGTACAATACAGGGGCACTTTTGGGGCCTGGGAATTGTCCTGAATGACATTGCAACAAGAGATACAGGCCATTATAAATCTTGCTATAACCTACAGAATTGGGTGGGAGAGAGTATAAACTGCAATGTAAACTTTAATCCATGCTTAGTGGCAATGCTCCAAAATGTGTTCATCAAGTGCAATGAATATACCTCACTAATGAAGGAAGTTGTTAGAGTGGGAAAATGTGAGAGTGTAGAGAACGGGGCCTATGCGAATCCCTTATATATTTTACATGACATTTGTATAAACAAGTATCTTTTTAAAAAAATTAAAAACATATTTTTTAAAAATGCCTAATCCCCCAATAAATTTTCATGCATTTTCTATAAATTAATCAAACCTTGAATCCTATGGAAAATATACTAACATCCAACCCTGGGTTCCTATAAATTATAAGCTATTTGTTCCATAATTCTCTGCTTTTGTGCTCCAACCTGTTGGATGAGCCACCTGAGATGATTGCATTTCCTGGCAGTAACTCAAGATTCTCCTCTCTTTCTGGGACATATGAGTAGCAAACTATCTTTTCTCATGCATTATGAACTCAGTTTTCCATTGTGTTGCACTGGCCTCCACCTGAACCCAAAGTTAAGATGCAACTTAACTAATTTGAAACAAATATCTCAGAGAGTATGGTGTGTTGGTCATGACCATGGGAAATGAGACATAATGGCTTTTGGCTGCTGTTAGCCTACTAACTAGACCTCTCACAGAGCTAACTCTGGGAAAGTTCCATGGCTTCCCAACCAATATCCATGTTATGTTGTGCTACTGCCTGTTTCCTCTGTGTGGTGATGCCTAGACTTCCCACTCCAAATTCGCAGTACTATAGACCTATTTTTCCTCAATATCTGCTAATTCTCATTCCTTGTATGGTGAGAGGGCAGGCTCTGTGACTGTGAGTACTCACCCAAAAGGGAAAATCTATTATTGGTTGACACTGACACTGCATCACTGGGCAACAATGGTTACATAGGAAAGGGCTTGTCATAGCCCTGCAGTGGACGCCTGCAACGCAGGACAAAGGCACCCCTTTTCAGGAGCTGTGATTCATGAATGAGGTGGATGGGACTGCGAGCATGTGGGAATTAGGGAGTATGATAGATCTCTCACCATCTGGTCCACAGCAGTTGGGATACTGCTGTGGGAGACTCCAACCCCTGAGTCTGTTACCAGTGTGTATGGGTCTTACACTACTAGCTTAAGGGGACACCCCTCCACTGGAAGCATAATAGCATGCCACAGGAAGCGGGAGTGGCTCAGTCGATAGAGCCCCTGTTTACCATAAGGGAGGCCCCGGGTTCACTTCCCGGGGCCTCCTTGTGAGGGCAGGCCGGTCCGCATGGCGCGAGGGGCTGATGCAGCGGGACCTCACAGCAAGGGGAAGATAAGCAGACACAGAGAAGACACACAGCGAATGGACACAGCAAGCACAAGCAGCAAGGGGGTGATAATAAATAAATAAATCTTAAAAAAATAAAAATAACACCCCATAAGCAATGGTGCTGCAAGGGTCTACAATGATTACTTTGCTACTCTCTCCATGTTGTTGTCCTTTCTTTCCAGACCATATGGGTTAGAGAGTCTCTAAATGCCTGGTGAGAGGTAGCTAAGAAACAATTGTGCAAAAAAAAGGGTGCCTGAGCATATTGTGCTAGCAGCCCCTAAGAGACCCGAGTATATTCCCAAGTTGCTAGAGAAATGTAAGACTCACATGAAATGTTCATGGGCCCTACCCAAGGCTGCTGCATATCAGAATGACAAAGACGTGATGTTGGACTCTTGACATCTGGAACAATGACAAATGATCTCACTAGAATCATGCTAGTAAAAACAAACCCAGAGCCCCATGAGGTCAACTGGGATTCCCTAGAGAGAGAAACAGTTGCCTATGAGTCCAGTCTACAGGAATCACAAATGTTCCCCATCACCTCAAAAAACAGCAAACAGGACTCCAATGTGGATGCCCAAATTGGAAAGACTGACATTTATATTTGATTAGATATTTAAAACAACTTTTTTGGTTTTTTGCTGAAGGGGACATGAAGGAAGAGGCAGATTGATGTGAGACTGTGAGTTTTTATTGGAGTTGGCACTCTCATTTAAAAAATGAAACTATTGACTAGTATCACTAAATACTAGGAAGCCCTCCTCTATTGACTTAAATATTTATATCATAAAGAAGAAAATAAAGACACACTCTCCACAGTAAATACTACTGCCAAAGCAGATGTGCACTGGCAGACAATTAATGAGGCCCAACTGCCACTTAAAGAGATTGAGATGATGCATTAGGTATAACATATCTTTGAGCATTCAATCAAAAGACACCCAGACTTTATCTTCCAAACTGAGGAGGCCTCAGTTTGAGACTAAACAGTGGAAAATATTTTTATATGGATTTCCAACCTGTCAATTTAATGGTTAGAAATGGTCAAACTTTTGGCAAGACTCAAAATGTCCATGAGGTGGAGCCATTGGCAGGACATCAGTGGGACTCACATCAGAGTCACAGATCCTTGCTTATGAGGCTAAGGGTGCAACCCTTCACTGGGGCACTTGGCCCCTGCACTGGAGAGCCTGGCCTCATTCTCCTGCATATCAAACATCCAGTCCCCAGCCACTTAGGAATTGTGACATCTGGAACAAGTCTTATTGAACAGCTATCCCTAGTGGTGCTTTAATCTCATCACCTGAAGCAAGAAGAAATTCCTACCTCCATGTCAAATGGTTCTGCCCCTGCCAATCAAGAGAGTAAAACTGCAAAATTGCATGAAACAAGGTCCTGTGGGGCTCTGGCCTGTAATCCAAGATCATATTCTCAAAGAAGAAATAATTATACCTACCATCTCCCCAGACAACAGCCCGATTCATCCCATTCTTAAAGCTTGGCAGTTACCCATTAATTATACCAAAATTAGTGCACAAATCATGGCCATCTAAGCTCTGATTCCTACCATTATCTAATTATGTATTATATACACACATACACACACACAAACACGAGGATGGGTAATAGAATAAATTTTAAAAATCTTGCTCTTACTGCCAAGACCTTAACAAATGATCTTTAATTAACTAGAAAATGCTTGTTGATACTTGATTCTGACACTTTATAACTGTCAACTGACTACCAGGTGACTCTGAAGAAGTTCATTTTAAGACCTAGCCACACTCACTCATCACTTACAGGGAGAATGGACAATAGCAATCCCCATAAAATAAAAGGATCATCAAATTCTGTCAAATACATGGACATCATCTGGTCTCTACGGAAAGAGAGGTTCCTAACACTTACAAACACAAGCCTCCCTCAGACACTAAAGATGCAAGCAACACCTAATAGGCTTATTCATGTTCTAATTCTTGGTCTCTCTACCAGGACCAGCCTACTCTACTGAATTACCTTCTACAACATAATTTCTCCTACTACCTCAGACAAGAAGGTGGATACAGTTCAGGCCTGTTAGACTGTGGCTTTCAACAATGTTGTCAGCAAAGATTTGGGAACACCAGGAATTCCTGCACATTAGAACAGCTTCACTTAAGCATACATTACTCCAAGTAGGGTGATCAGACCTGTCTTAAGTAAGGGTTGCATCCAGACTTCCATACCCCTGAGGGATAGCTAGAGAAGTCCTACATAGTATTTGACTTACACCTTACTTCAGGTGACTTTGTCATTGAATTTTATTTACCTCCTGTTACATTTCCCCTGAGGTATTAACCCAATTATGGCAAGAGGTATTTACAATAGCACATCTGCCTCTTTGTTGGGTGAGGAGGAATTTTAAAGCAATGCAATTACCAGACATGAATTTGGTTGAAGAGTATCATGATTTTTACTGGCTTGTAGGGCTCATGCTGTAGTCTCAACATTGCAAGCAAACGTGGTTGACAGATTGCATGTCAAATATTTACTGTTGAACAAACTGAAAAAAAAATGACTGAACAATTTGTCAGTTCCAATGAATCAAGGGTTTATCTCAATAGGTTGCAGAAGAAGAATGCACAGCTAGAGCTAAGGGGACCACTCACAGCTCAGAGGTTCCAGGTGTTATGACCTGTATATGTCTTGGGGAAGATTATTTACCTACCAGCCTAACTTCTGGCCCCAAAATATTCATGTAGATACCACATGCAATCTTAATTCAGCTCACCTCAAAACCCTTAAAATTCTCAACTCATTTAACATCAAGTCCAAAGTCTCATCTAAATGTCATCTGAACAAAAGTTACCGATATCACCATCCAAATCATCTTAATCATATACGGGTAACACTCTGCTTTTGATCTACCTTGCAATGAAATATCCTTCTATACGTAGAGCTGAGAAACTAGGAATCAAGTATCTCCTTGCAAAATACAATCATAGCCCAGGGCCCCAATCCCAGAGAAGCTGCCAGTCCACAGAGAGAGAGAGAGTGGTGGTGGTAAAAAATTAATTTCTGAAGTCTTTGGAACCCCATCTTTAGAGGCAAACATTTCTCTTCCCCTTCTCTCTCCTCTACCAGGAACACTATCATTGAAGCCCTTACCACCTTCTTCTTCCTATCAGCAGTCTCTGAAAAAGTTGAGAGGATGTTGGAGCAGTACATAGAGTATTAAGTCCAATAGACTTCTGATCTGGGTCAGCATCCAAGCTCAGACCTTGGGAGCTGCATGACTTTGGATGGCTCACTGGAAACTTCCCCAGTCATTCCTCACCTGTAATGATCATGACAATACCACCATCCATCCATTTCTTCCCTGGCCTCTGGCATTTGAAGGAGGTCATCAAGGTCCTCAACTCCTAAACACCTCTTCCACCCTCAGGATTCCCCATCCTCACCTGGTGCATTGTTCTTAAATCATTGCTCCTTGTGGCCACTGGTGCTATTAACTTAAAACTGTCTGTGAAAAGTATATGGCAGAGGCTATTAATTAAAAGACATATTTATAGTACACATGTACTATAGTACACATGTTCAATATTTCACCGAGTTCTGAAACTCAGATACTCAGGCTTTGAAATGGAGAGTGATACTAATGTCACAGTTGAATCTCAGTGAGGACCGGACTGACTCTATCAAGAGTTCTGAAAATTCTATTGAAACTCCTCACAGGTAATATTAGCAGAGTCTCATGTCTACTACATTTTGAAATTCATACTGATAAATACCCAAATACAATCCAAGAGCACCTGCAATACCTCCTTGTGGACCATCCCCCTGATGGACATCCTGTGACTCCCAGAGCTCAATTAATGGAAAGAACATCAGGTCACTTCAGTCCAGGATTGGAGGAGACTGAACCCTGGCAAACAGCCCCCTCCCCTCCTGTTTATTGTTCCTCATCCAACTCCTGCCCCAGTCTCATCCTGCAGCTCAGAGCTATTAGACCTCACAGACATATTGCATAGGTGCAGCTTCAATCAGTCCAGCTCCATGAAACAGGTGAGGCAGGTGAACCTGAGCCACTCCTGGGACACAGGCAGCTTGGTAGTGCAGAAACAATGTTTAAGATGAGCCATGTCCCACATTTATCTTCTCAGTTCTCTCTGCAATTCAGCACCTTCCCCAGAGGTGAGAGAACAGAGAGTATCCCAGAGCTCCTGATGACAGCTGAGGCTCTGATCATCTTATGAGACATCTGCTTCCAGTGAGAAGTGGGTAGGTTTTCTCATTCCATCAGGCTAGCTTCCCTGTTAGGATCAGCCTGATATGTGTTTGGAACATCTACAACCTAAATAAGTGCAGGAGCCTCAACCACGATGGAGAGAACAAGGTGAGGCACCTGGGTGATGTACCTAAGGTCACAGCAGGTTGTCTCCTCTTTCTTCTCCTAATCTCCTGAGGTCATGGGGCTCCACATAGTGGTGGGAAGTTAAGTCTGGTGACCAAGAATTCTGAATTGTTTGGGAGAGGAGAGCTATACATGTTTACACAGTCAGAAAATAAATTGAGTCTTTAATTTTCAATTATTATAAAATTATCCTGCCATATAATTATCTTAGGGTGACTAAACAAACATACAAAATCCACTTTTATTACTATTATTATTTTATTATTATTATTATTACACTTTGCCTGGGCAAGTCAGGACAGAGAATTAAATCCTGAGAATTAACTGCACAGTGCCAAAGTATCAGTTGAATGAAAGTTGGTTCATAATTGAAGTTAAATCCAGAAGAACAATATGAAGAAAACTAACTTATATGGTATATGAGTGTGTGTATACAGCATAATACAATACAATGCAATATATAATATTATATAGATGTAATAGCATTACAAATATGTTTTCTGTGTTTGAAACTTGGAAACATCATGGCATTACTTACACTAGACATAATGGAGAATCCCTAGGGATTAAATGTTTTTAAGAAATAAGAGGAAAACTTATCTCATTAAAGGACTCACCTCCTTCCCAAATCTCCCTTGAACCTGAGCCTGGGGTTGGTCCCTGTTCTGGGTGGTCCCAAGCACCACTTGCACCCCAGGCCCACCCTGCAAGGGGAGGTTGGTGTCTGCACTCACACTAATTTCCCCTCATTGTGTGTCTTGCACATTAATACTTGGCCATACCTTCAGCAGTCTCAGAGCTCAGCTGCAGAGAGTACAGTTCCTTGGATGTGTCTTTCAAGGAGGAGAATCACCTCTTGAAGAATTGTAGTACATGTTACATAACCTATTGCTGACAACTGCTCCAGCCCCTTTTCCAGGGGCTGGAGGATCCATTGTTAAAAGTCAACATTGGTTGGTATAAAGAGTCCAGAGACAGAGCAAGTGAGGGAAAAGATCTGGGATGGCTTTACCAGTCCTGGGCCTGACTCCTGCAGCTGCACCTGGGAAAGGACACCTGGGAAAAAAGAGAACAACAATGATTTCTGTGTTCAGAGGCATCATCTCATTACCTTTGTATCTGAATCCTGAAGCCTGGGACCCTGGTATTGGAGGAGACACAGTAGCATTGAATCTATGTGAGCAAACAGAATTTCCTCCATATTTCTCCACCATGAATGTTGGGAGAGACAGAACTGCCTAGGGTTTGGTTGAAGGTGTTTGTGGATGAGTGAGGTGGGTTTGCTTGTGGGAGAATTGCTGTGGTTTTAATTATAGATATAATTAAAGTTTATAAAGTTTAAAAAGTTTATAAAGTTTATAATTAAGTTTATAATAAAGTTTATAATTAAGTTTCTAGAAAAGGAAATATTAAATATTTATTATATTTATATCAATGTCTGGATGAGGTTATTTGTAAAGGATCTCCAGGGAAACAGATAGAACTGAATATATAAACCTATAAAGAAAAGAGCTTTATTTAAAGGAAATTGAATAAGCGAGTGTTCTAGTGACCTGAAATACCATAAAGCAGTGTGATATTTGTAGAGCAAAAAATTATGTAACAGAGATGTAGAAGCCTTGATTCCAAATATGTAGGGAACCCAGCAGGCTAGAAATTCAGAGACTGGAGGGCTTACACTTCAGGCAGAATTTCTTCTACTTCTGGAAACCACAGGGGTTTATTTTCATTGTCTTGTGTCTTTCAAATAAGATGATGTTGCTTCACAAGAGAAAACTCCCAGACTGTATAAAACACCCTCAGGACCCATTCCCTCAGGACCCATTCCCTCACTTCCATCTCCTAGAACTCAGCAGTGAGGTAAATCTCTGCTCTTCCCTAGAGAGGGAAATGTCTGCACTTAAACCCTTCTCCAATATTTTTGTACATGGAGAGAAACCAAAGAAAATAGAAGCATGTATCCTTACTCTGTATTTGAAAATTTCTAAGTAGAAATTCAATTCTGGGCCACAGTCATAGCAAAGAATAATGTATTCATGAAATTGTGCTAACTGAGGCAATTTCAATTATTTGCCATCCACATGTTGCTTCTTTATGACATCCAGGAGAATCAAATGAAACCATATTTTCTTGCATAAAAAGCCTGCCATTCATCTAGCTATATTGAGCCTGGTGGCCAATGGCTCAGCTGCTGCTTTCTCAAATCCATTATATTGTTTGTGCCTTGGTTGACTGAATAATGTATACCCTCAAAAAACATGGTCTGAATTTCTTATTGTTCCTTCTTCATCCAATTTGGGGTAACAAAAGAAGGGCATGTAAAATTCAAAGCAAATGCTATAATTTTCTCATTACTTTTATGTGCCAGGCACTGTACTGAGGGCTTACATTTAATCTTCACACAGTCCTGCATGATGTGTATGCACTAGGCACATTTAGTAACATTTACAGATGAAGAAACAGAGGTAGATATTTGGTGATGTGGCTTCACTCTGACAGCCTTAGGGAACAAAGCCAGTCACCCTAATCTGGCTGACTCCAGAGCTGCAGTCCACTATGATATACTGCAGCTCAGAGAGGAGCTCCAAACACACTGCATGCCTTCTGCTGCAAGCTTCCAGAGAGGACATCTTTGCCCTGAAGTGAAAGCTGTGTCAGAACTTATAATCTGAGCACAGGGGGATGAATGAAGGGTGGGAGTCGGCATGGACTGTGTTGTGATCCTTTCCCATCTAAGAGTCTGAATTTTAACCCACTTCCTGTGACCTTGTTTGTAAATAGCAAATTTGCAGATTTTATTCTTAGTTATTGTAACCATTGGGGAATTTGATGTAATTATGAATTCCAAAAATTGGATCATGCCTGTAATCTGATCTGTTAATCTGGGCATGATTGAATTATGATTAGGGCGTTGACTGGGCCATGTCAGTCAGTAGGGCGTTGAGCCCCACCCCCTGGTGGGTGGGGAATTGAACATAAAAGGCAAGGCAAAGAACAGAGTTGAAGCAGTCTTTTG
>JAQZBX010088861.1:0-12700 GCA_029593785.1 Cabassous unicinctus
TTTTTAAATAACTGCATGGTAATCCATTTTATCATAGTAAAACTTAGTCAATCCCCCAATAAGAAATTTATGCTGTTTCTAAATTTTTGTTCTTATTAACATCCCTTCAATAAACATTCATATAGACATGTGTGAATTTATCTAGCTATTTCCTCAAAATCTGTTTCTAAAAATGGGATTCCTGGTTCAAAGGAATTCTTCCACATTACCAAAATGCCCACTGCAAAGACTGCACTATTTACACTCAAACCAGCAATGTACAAGGATGTTCTTCCCCCATACCACTGTCAATACTGGGCATGATCAAGAAACTTTAATTATTAAACATATTTTTCTTCTCATCATGCTCTAACCTTTGCTCTTGTTAACCCTCAACAGTTAGCAGTGAAATAGCGTCTTTCACCTTTTTTCACCTCCTCACCCTCTACAGTCCCTACAACATCACTTAGAGAAAATGAATGCAGAAGAATAGTCTAAATGTGTTCAGGAGTTGAAACCAGACATAAGTTCTCTAATAAATTATTTCCATTTTTTGCCTGATTACAAACTTCAAAGCATACAAACATTGTAAATGGGAACATATTAAATGGAGATACAACATGCTCAAATGGTGTTATCAGTGTATAAATACAGTGTACGCTTGTGTGCCTCATGCAAATAGGCACACCATATTATTGCTATACATGAGTATCTGTTTAATAACAATAACTAATATTTACTGAATGCTTATATTACATGCTGTATACTTCAGTAAGTACTTAACATTAATTAACTCAACTAGCTTACATTTAAAATTCATGGTAAAACATTCAAAAACCTACTCCTCAAAATTCAAATGTTAAGGCCTGGTGTAGATGAAAATGGACAAGTGGGCTGGCTTAGGGATTAGACAGAAATATGAGAGAAATGGTCAAAAACCCTATAAAAAAGGCTAGATGAACTTTGAGAAATTCCCACTGCATCAGTAACCTCCACTCCACTCCACAAAAGTCAAATGCAATTTTTGGAGATACTTTGTAAAGTTATATACACATTATATTTACACATAATTTTAACAAACTTCCAACCTTCAGCTTTTTGTAGGATTTTCATTGCCTGGTTCAGCTGGCCTTGTCCTATCAGTGCACATGCAGCATTGTAGCACAGTTCATGTGTGCCTTCCTGGAGGCCCAAGTTCTCCTGTCATGGAACAAAATACCAGTCAAACACTAGCTGGGAATAATATTTCATGGCTTTGTGTGGTTACACACAGATACTCACTGGAATCACCTTTTCCCAATTGCTTTGAGCTGCAACAACTGCTGAAAGGTTTGTTTTTCTCTCCTCATCATAATCATCTTGGGAGTTTCGGACAAGATCTCTGTACACAGCTAAGCATTCATCATAGCGTTCCAACCGGTATAACTGAAGGAACAAATAGCAAGTAAAAAAAATCAAATGAGAAGACAAATACATTGTTAAATCTACACTACCATATAAACCCCTTTCTGGAACCACTAAGTAGGAAACCTAATTCAGTATAACAATGGCAAACAATTGTTTTTTCTTTATAATTTTTTTGTTGTTAATTCTCTGTGCTATTAATACATTCCAAAAGTTACTTGCAATATACACTGCAAGTCTCTACGTATAGATTTGCAGATTTGTAGGCATGATTCAGTTTAGAAAAGTCATTTTATTATTTTCTTCTTGAAATGAGTGCCTAAGTGGGTTGTAAAAGAAAATCTTTCTACAGAAATCAATCCCGTTTTAATATATCTAAATCTGAATTACAATAAAAAATTTTCCAAAATACAAAATGATTACTAAGCCCCAGTAAACAGGACTAAGATTAAATGTTAAAACAAGGACTTAATATTTCCTAGAAGTTCACTATAACTATATGTAACCCTATTTTGTTTTTCTTTTCCAGAAACCAACTATTATACAGGGTAGTTTCAAGTACATACAACATGATTCCTGCTTATTTCTCAAAGGGCAATAAAAACTGCTACTGTGAGTCAATTAGTCCAACATGTATGACAGATTGATGCTGTTCATCAACCTCAAAAGACTGGAATTTATCCCAGATTACCTTAAAAGTTCTTTTTAGACCTATAATCCAGTAACTTGCCCACATCTTTCAACCCATTTGTATTGTTAAACCCATACTACCTCTTGGGGGTAATACATTCACTACAGCATTATTTACCCTAAATCAAATATAAAAAGTCTCTACGAGGGTTTCTCTAATTCTAGTATACACATAACCGTCTCCTCAGCATTAATAGCCTATTTTACATTAGGTTTAATTTTATGTCTCAAACTCCTTTTAGAAAAAGAAATTCTGAGGGATTTCATAGGCTAGCTAAATTCATACAAATTCTTATGCATCATGAGTTTCTATATTTTAAACTCAGAACAAAATACTAGTTAAATACTACAAAGATATACTGTATCAAGATTGTATATGTATATAAGCTCACTGGCCATCTCTCTTAACTAAAAACTCTAAATTTCATAGAACAGTTCTTCTGTTTTCTTGAATTTTCTAATAACTCTGAAGATGTCGTTTGTTCATAGAATGCTAAATATGCAACTGTTCTTATGACAATCAAGAAGAAGGAATATGTTCAGACCTCAAGAAACTGGTTTGGTGGCCAGTTTTGTGGAGCATCAGGATGAGCTGAGGTTTCATCCCTGCTCCTAGCTAGAAGCAGAGTCATCTTACTCAGGATGACTGTCAACAGGTATTTTAAAGCATACTTAACCACTTGTCCATAGAGCTCTTTTAGTTGGTCTGTCTGCTGGTTGGCACTTTCTATTGTCTTCAAGGCATTCTCAATTCTGTTCAGCCTGTACTCGCAATATGCCTTCTCAAAGGAAAGAGAGTTACTGAAAAAGGAAAAAACCAATATCTGATTATTAGCTAACACAGCAGAGAACTTTCTATGTGCCAGACACTGCTCTAAGTACTGGATATATGTTAACTTATTTAATCCTCAGAAGAAACTGACGAAGAAAGGTTAGTATTTGTCTGAAAATCACACAAGTGATAAGAGGTTGAAATGGTATTACATCCATTTCCCACCTCCTGCATGCCTGTTTTCATGGACATTCTTAGAAGAATTATTGGCCTTTCAAGACAGACTTCTTTTTTTTTTAAAAAAAAAAAAAGACCTTTAAAAAATGAGTCAGCTAAATAATCAATTTTCTCAGATACAAAGACAATCTGAACGTTATTTTAAATGAGTATTTTAGAATTTTCTTAAGTTCACTAATCAAATAATAAGCTATGTAATGCTTCTTTTAATTTATTCAAGAAGCAAATGATTAGTACAGAAAAACTAGAAATCTTAAGAGAATGCAGTACTTTTAACCAAACAGCTAGTAAACACATAACAACAAAAACACTGACATCGATAGACTTAAAAATTCATCTACATTTATGTGATACCTGAAAGGTCTCATTTTGAACTCATAAGGAAAAATATTTATAAAAGTAAATAGCTTTTACTTATCTAACAAACTTTATTTGAAAATTTCCTAATCAAAATATCACACTTTAACATAGGCATGTTTAATAGTAGAGATCAGGGTACCCTTTATTTCTCTTTTATCTTTTAATAAAGTTTTTTAAAAATAGTTTTTCATCTATAATACATTTATATGGCTCAAGTATATATAAAAAAAGGTATCTACACAGAGGTTTTGCTATCACTGCTATATAAACCTACCCTGTTCCTCCTCACCCCCCTATGAGTGACTACTGATTCTCCTCATGTTAGGAGACACAGGCAAATATGAGCAAATATATACATAAATCCATATATCTTCCTTCTCTTATACAAAAGGAAGTATACGCTATGCTGTTCTGCATCTTATAAACCAGTATCCCATTAAAAAATAAATATTATGAAAACATAATACACATTTCTTTTGGGACTCAGACATAGCTGTAAAGAAAAATCAAATTTCAGTAACAATTCAAAATTTAAGTTCAAACTTCATGAATGATAAATGAAATGAAAAATATTAACAGAACAAAAAAAAACAACTACCACATATTCCAAAGACTGCTAAAAATCTCTGAACTGAAAGATCTTGACCTAAAACCACTTGCCTATACAATTCCCAATAAAGCTTGGTAGAGAGGTCAGGCTAAAACTGTCATATTATCCTAGAGACCTCTATTCACTTATACAGACATCCATTATATATTCTGCTCCCTCTGCCTTTTATTATTATTATTATTATTTTTTTTAATTAAATGTCTGCCTGGTTCTGTCCTCCAAGGACTCATGTTTATGCCCCACATTCCATCAAATGTCACACCCTTCTTAGTGGTTCAAAGGGAAGGCAAGAATAAAAAAAAAAAAAAAAAGGTTCCTCAAAGTAGAAAAGGATAAAAATCACTATTGCTACTTCCAGTTTCAGAAATACTACTGGCAAGCAAAAGAAAGAAAAGAAAAAAAGAAAGGAATGAACAGCCCACAATCAGTGAATAGTGGGGAACAACCATAGAAGTGGTAATAGCTATAGTAAAAGTGATTCTAACAACTGGACAAACAATTGAATCACTTACTTGGCTAACACTTTGGTGTGAGTATTGATGACATTCAAGGCTTCCTTGAAACTTCCATTCTGGATAAGGCATACCACTTTACAGTGCAGGGCAGTTACATCATCCTTGTTGATCTGTAGTACTAGTCAACAATTTTAGGAAAGCCATTTTAAAATCCATTCCCTTTCCACATTTTTCCTACATTTTCCAATACCCCCTGCCTCAGGAAGCTATATTTCCAATTTTATTGCAATAGAAATGATTAATAGAAATAGTAAAGTAAATGACACCTTCATTTTTAACATAAGAAGTGACAATAAGGAGAGTTTATCAACAATAAATTAGATTTTCAATGAGCTATTTTAAAGATTCCCAAGATGCATGTACCAAAAAATGTGCAGTGAAAATAGAAAAGAGGTGTTTCTCTAACTTTCCCATCTTGGGATGCATGCTACATCCTACATATTTCATTATTTCACAGGGAAAAAAAAAGAAAAAGTAGAATTGAGAATCGAATGACTCAGTTTAAAGTACGAGTTTCCCACTGATTGCTTTGAAGTTTGGGGGAAGTCTGCCAAATCTGTTTTCTGAACTGTGAAATGAGTATGAAAACTACCTATTTTACAAAGTTAAGATTAAATAAAAACTTTTTGAAAGTCTTATAAGCTGTAAAGTGCTATACAAATGCAATTTATCTTGCTAGCAATATTTCCAAATGCCATTCAAAATTTCCCTCGTTGCTTAACATGACCAAAGACAAGTACAAAGGAGGACTGAGGTGGCCAAGTTTCAGTGCTAAGCAGCTGTTCAGTATCAAAATGACCAGGATTACTTCCCTTGCTCTTGGGCAATTCTCAGTCTGAGAATCCAAGGAATTTCTACCAATTAAGAAAATATATATTGGAGGACAAATTGACATACTCTGCCAATTCAAGAACTCCTGCAAAATACTACACTGCTACTACAGTAAGTATTGGTTGTTGTACAGTATTGGTTGCAGGCCTACCCAAAGGCTAAATTCAAAACAAGTTTCTATTTAGTAGCTATTTTCCTCAATGTCTGCAATCACCAAAGGTGTGTGTGTGGACATGATCACTGCTTTCCACATTAACCCAGCAATAAGTTACTGAACAAAATTATTTAAACAACCCTTAATGTTACTATAAGTACTGCCTGAAACAGTCAAATCCTGTCCTGCTAATTTTCCAAATCCACCAAATACAAGCTGCATCTTCAATAGAGATGCACGTCTGAGAGCACTGAAAATCATGGCCACGTTACAGTTATGTAATAAAGGATAAAAGAATATAATGACTTGAAACTCAAAAATGAGGCCAAAATTTTCTTCCTAAATTATTCCAAATGGTGCTTCCATACACATTTTCAGAACAACAGAATCTGTGGGAATGACACGTCTAACACATAAATCCAGCTCTTCCCCCGCCTTCGAATCCGTACAGCTTCCACCTTGTCAGCACCAACTTTTAAATTACGTGTCCCAGATAGGTTCTTCCCCACCGCCGTCACCGCTCGAGAGAACAAGCTCTCTCGGCGCTGATCATTCCGCTCAAGAGGAAAATGTAAAGGACGCTATTTGAAATATTTGCGAAATAGGACGTAAAAGCAGAGAAGTCAAATTAGAGAACAGATGGGAAGACCAGACCGAAGTTGCGGTCTCTTTAAATCCCTCCCTTGCTCCCCGCGGGGAGTGGACGGGGAAGTACACGTGGCTCTGAGCAACCCCGGACCCTGGACTGGCCAGGCGGAGGAAGAGGGTCCACGAACCACGTCCGCCCGGCGTTCGAGTCTGAACCTGGAGGAACCCGGGTCTCTCCCTCCCCGTATACCCGAATAGGACGCGCGCGCGCGCGCCGGAAGGAGGTCGCATCCCCCAGTTGGCCCAGGCCCGTCCGGCACCTGTCCCAACACTCACTCTTGTTGACTGTCTTGAGAGCGCGCGTGAAGTCGCCGTTCTGACCATAACGGTTCACTTCACTCCACAGCGCAGGCACCGAAACCCCCCCGCTACTGCTACTCGCCATCTTGGACGAGACGCGGGGAGGGGCGGGACGACCTCTGCCCCGGAAGCAGATCTCGGAGGCGGCCGAACTAAAGAGGAAACCAGCCGTTGCTAAGTGTTGTGTAGTTGGGACCGTTCTCTTCCCTGAGTCAGTGTTAGAGGCTGTAATTTCCCGCCCTTGTGCCCAGAGGTTTGTTTGGATTGAATCGTTACCAGTATCCCTTAAATTAAACCAATTGGAGCAAAGAGGCGTCGGATCCCGGAGGAGGTTGAGGAGAGGTTCCTGAGACAGTTTCGGCTCAAAACAGCGTACTTTAACGGGGCGACCGCTGCGGGCGAGGCGCTGTCCTAGGCCCACGAGACGGAGCTGGGCGCCGTCCTTCTCCGGAAGGTGCTTACGGAATTTGGGAGAGTCTGGTGGTAAATAAAAAGAGTACCAACCAGAAACTGTAGGGAGTCAGTTGAAGTGGAGGGATCCGCGCGGCTTCTTGTCAGTGATTGAGCATACTTAATATCGGTATTTAAAAGGGATCTCGAAAGATAATTAGGAGAACCCGCGGTGGGTTGGGGGAAGGCATTCCGGCAGTGAAGGGAACACGAGCAAAAGGACGGAAGCAGAAAAGAAACCCCAAGTACAAAGAATGTTTGGTGAAAAACCCTTAGATTACCATCTCCCCACCAGACACAGGTCTCTTACTTATTCCCCCTTCTCTTGCTTGATATACCCTAGTATTAAATTATGTGTAATTCCTTGTTACCATATCTCTGGGAGCTTCCACATTTATTCGCTAAATGCTTTTGGAATGCCTTGTATGTGCCAGTGTCATGCATTATACTAGGTGCTAGGGAAACAATAGCAACAACAAAAAAAGAGCCCGTTGTACTTATGGGACTTATTTTCTAGTTGGGGAGATGGGCAAACAAGTATATACTATGGTTAGTGGTAATAAATTCTATGAAGTAAATTAAGGAAAGGTAAAAGGGATGGAAGATGATGGACTATGGGGAGTTGAAGTGTCCTTGCCCTTCACTCACGATTTACGTTTGTTCTTTAGGTATCAGGCAGGCCTTCCTCCTTTGGGCATTTAGAATACCCTGATCTCATTCCATATTAACACTTGACAAAACACTTGTAGTGTTTTGAAATTGTGTGCCCCCGAAAGACCCTCAGGAGTCACTGAGGGCAGAAATTGAATCTTAGCAACAATGTATCCCCAGGATTTTGCAAGTAGTAGATACTTTAACATTTATATTTGCATGAATGGATTTAGCCATTAGGTTTTCAGGAAGCTTCCATGTACAGTCTTACGTTATTTTGTCAACAACTTTGTGAGCCAAGCAGAAGAGATTTAACCCCACTTTACAAATGAGAACCGAAGCTCAAAAGAGTGATGTGCCCAAGGAAATTTCCATTCAACTATTTTCACTACCACAATGCTTTTATTAACAAATCCACCCCAGGTATTTGAGGTCAGAAGTTAAATGCAAAAAGTGCTACTAAAAGTTAGCATTTTCATATAAATTTGCCATCTATCTACAGCTGTTCCAGAGGTTAGTTAAAATCCGCCGAAACCCTGGGAGAACAGCTCTGCATGTTCTTATGCAAATGGCTAACCCTTAGATACTGGGACTGATGGAAGTAATTTGGATGGGACACTGATTCTGATTTGAAATTTTAGGATTACCCATGAGTGTCTTAAAATAGTCAGGTTTTCCCATGTATCACCATATACTTAATGCTTTGTAAATGAAGAACATTTTTTTTTAATTTATTTTATTTATTCCTGTATTAGGGTTCTTAACAGGAGACATCTGTAAATAGTATAAGAGTTTATAAAATTCTCTCATGATGTGGCCGTGAGGATGCACAAGTCCAAATTCTGCAGGCAGGCTGCAAACGAGGGGCTCTGATGAAGGTCCTTGAGTTCCTAGGGGACCTTGGCTGTCCAAAGTCAAAATTCTCTCTGAGACTTCCAGGAAGATGGCAGACTAGGAAGACATGGTAATCTCTTCTCCAGAAAAATAGCTAGAGGACAGGGCTGAAACAGCCCCGAAAAAGATCTTCTAGGGTTTAGGACAGCAGGTGAAGTCTGCACGCCACCCAGAGGAGAAAGGGACAAAAAAGGGAAATCACGACGACAGAACTGGTTGCTGCTGCTGTCCGCCTCCCCCACACTAAAGACTCTTTAGAATTCTCACGCCTCTGGGCCTGGGACTACAGACAAAGGGGGCTCCAGGGATCTACCACCCCAGGAAAGGGGAGAGAGAGGGACACAGCCTAAGGTTGACTCAGTTTCAGACCCGCAAATTTGGCTGTGGTGCACCACAGGCCCTTCCAGGCCAGGTGGGACCACATAGTGGTTTGCCCTGTGAGCCCGTGAAGGACTGGAGAAATCCGACCCTCACAATCTACCTCTCTTCTAGCCTGGATTAATTGTTGAGAACTCCACAGGAGAGGGGAGAGAGAGCCTGGGGCTGACTCCGCTTTTGACTCACAGGTTTGGTTAGCCAGGTGGGGCCCTTCCAGGTGCCATTGTTTGCCTTGGACCCTGCAAGGGGCTAAAGATATACAAACCTCCCAATTTCCTCCTCTACTAACAGGGACCAATTGTCGAGGACTCAGAGGAGAGTGGAAATATTTCCTAGCTGGGAAAGGGAAGGGGGCTGGCTGCCAGAGAAGACTGAACTGTCTCAGAAAGTTTGAATTACAAGGCTCTTAGCCTCCAGACAGGAAGTTCTATCACATTGATCTGGTCTGTGTCACAACAAATACACTCTGACCTGGCATTGAATTCAGAGCTGCCAAAGAGCGCCATCTCCTGGCAGACCAAGGAAGTGCACATAACAAAATTAAAAAGAAGTAAGAGAGGCTTTTCCTGGCCTCTATAGCTTCCCTGCCCAAGGCCCTAGGAAACAACTCTACAACCAATTACTGGGTGCAGTGCCCAGTTTTGAGCAACCAGCAGGACAATCCTAACAATCCAGGTTGAGCCAAAAATCAAAGAACTGTGGTAATTCACAGCCTCCTGCCACTAAATCTCTATAAAAGAGAAAGAGATTGACCATCTGAGTAAACTACATCCTAACCAGATGCCTAAACACCAGCAAAAAATTACAAGCCATACTAAGAAAATAGAAGCCATGGCCCTAGAAAAGGAATACATCAGAGTCCCAGAAGAGATGCAGAATTTGAGAGACCTAATCAGCAAGATGAGCACAAATTTCCAAAATCAAATTAATGAGTTGAAACACAATATAGATAAATGACATCAAGAAGACATTGAGGTGGGCAGTTGTGGCTCAAATGGTTGGGCGTCCGTCTCCCATATGGAGGGACCTGGGTTTGATCCCCGGTACCACCCGGTAAAAAGAAAAAAAAGAAAAATATAGAAGACACACGGGCTGCCAGCCCGTGAGTGAGCCCCCCAGGCCCTGCGCGCAGGTGTGCCGTCAGGCCCCACTGAGCCATGCAGCAAGATGATGACATAACAGAAGAGTGACACAAGGGAGAGGCAAAAGGAGACACGCCAAAAAAACCAGGAACTAAGGTGGTGCAGGCAGTAGGATGCCTCTTTCCCACATCGGAGTTTCCAAGGGTCAAATCCCGGTGAAGACAGGAGGAGAAGGATGAGGAGAGAGGTCAGGAAACAGACACAGAGAATTGCCCAGCGAACAGACACAAAAAACAGCAAAAATGAGTGGGAGGTTAAAAATGTATAAAAGTAAATAAATAAATCTCAAAAAAAAAACAAAAAACACATTGAGCGAACACAAAGAATTTGAAATCCTGAACAGAAAAGTAACAGAGTTCGTGGAAATGAAAGACACAATTGGTGAGATCAAAAACACATTTGAGGCATACAACAGCAGACTCGAAGTGATAGATGAAAGAATAAGTGATACCGAAGACAAAGCAGCTAAAATTGAAGAGAGAAAAGAACAGAGAGAGAAAAGAATGGAACAAACTGAGCAGGGGCTCACAGAGTTGAATGACAACACAAAACACAACAACATATGTGTCATGGGAGTTCCAGAAGGAAAAGAGAAGGGAAAAGGGGCAGAAAGAGTATTTGAGGAAATCATAGCTGAAAATTTCCCAACTCTCACGAAAGAAATGAACTTACACATCCAAGAAGCACACCGTACCCCAATCAGAATAAATGCAAATAGACCTACGCCAAGACACATACTACTCAGAATGTCAAATGGCAAAGATGAAGAGAAAATTCTCAGAGCAGCAAGAAAGAAGCAAACAATCACGTACAAGGAACGTCCAGGAAGACTTAGTGCAGATTTCTCTTCAGAAACCATGGAGGCGAGAAGACAGTGGTGTGATACAATTAGGAAACTGAAAGAGAAAAACTGCCAGCCGAGAATTCTTTATCTAGCAAAACTGTCCTTCACATATGAAGGTGAGTATAAAATATTTACAAACAAACAGAAACTAAAACAGTTTGCAAAAAAGAACCCAACTTTGCAGGAAATATTAAAGGAAGCCTTAGAACCTGAAAGAAAAAGACAGGAGAGAGAGGCTTGGAGGAGAGTATAGAAGAAAGAATAGCAGAAAAAATAACCAAAAGAGTAAAAAGAGAGACAAAGACAAGATGACATATGAAAAACAAAGAATACAATGGAGGAAGTAAATAGTGCATTTGCAGTAATATCATTGAATGTGAATGGATTAAACTCCCCAATCAAAAGATACAGGCTGATAGAATGGATAAAAAAACATGAGCCATCCATATGCTGCTTACAAGAAACTCACCTTAGACCCAGGGATACAAACTGACTAAAAGTGAAAGGTTGGAAAAAGATACTCCATGTGAATAGTAACCAGAAAAGAGAAGGGGTAGCTATACTAATATCAGACAAAACAGACTTTAAATGCAAAAAAATTATGAGATACAGAAGGCCATTATATATTTATAAAAGGGATGATCCACCAGGAAAATATGACAGTCATAAATATCTACGCACCTAAACAGGGTGCCCCAAAATATATAAGACAAACTCTGGCAAAACTGAAGGGAGAAATACACATTTCTACAATAATCATTGGAGACTTCAACACCCCACTCACATCATTAGATAGAACACTAGACAGAATATCAAAAGGAAACAGAGAACTTGAACAATACGATAAACGAGTTAGACCTGACATTTACAGAACACTGCATCCGAACTCAGCGGGTTATACATTCTTCTCAAGTGCCCATGGATCTTTCTCCAGGATAGACCACATGTTAGGTCACAATGAAGCTCTCAATAAATATAAAAAGATTGAAATTATACAAAGCACCTTCTCAGATCATAATGGAATGAAACTAGAAATCGATAATAGACAGGAAAAAAGTAAATTTGCAAATGTGTGGAGACTGAACAACACACTCCTAAATAATCGGTGGTTCAAAGAAGAAATTGCAAGTCAAATCAGTAAATATATTGAGACAAATGAAAATGAGAACACAACGTATCAAAACTTATGGGATACAGTGAAGGCAGTCTTGAGAGGGAAATTTATAGTCTAAATGACTATATTAAAAAACAAGAAAGAGCTAAACTCAAAGATTTAACTGAACAACTAGAGAAACTAGAAAAACAGCAAACCAATCCCAAAGCAAGCAGAAGGAAATAAATTATAAAGATTAGAGCAGAAATAAATGAAAATGAGAACAGAAAAACCATGGAGAAAATCAACAAAAGCAAAAGCTGGTTCTTTGAGAAGATCAGTAAAATTGACAAACCCCTATCTAGACTAACAAAGAAAAAAAGAGAGAAGATGCAAATAAATACAATCAGAAATGAAAGGGAGGAAGTTACAAATGACCCCACAGAAATAAAAAGAATCATAAGAGTATATTATGAGAAACTATGTGCCAACAAACTAGACAACCTAGATGTAATGGACAAATTTCTAGAAACACAAAACCAACCTACACTGACGCTACAAGAAATACAAGAACTTAACAAACCAGTCACATTTAAGAAGATTGAATCCGTCATCAAAAATCTCCCACCAGTGCTCGCTTTGGCAGCACATATACTAAAATTGGAATGATAGAGAAGATTAGCATAGCCCCTGCGCAAGGATGATACGCAAATTCATGAAGCGTTCCATATTAAAAAAAAAAAAAAAA
>JAQZBX010088862.1:0-12700 GCA_029593785.1 Cabassous unicinctus
GCCAAGAAAATAAGAAATTAAATGAAATATGCATCAATTGGAAAGCCAGAAATTGGTCTATCTCTATTTGCAAATAAAATCTTGGATATTGAAAATGTTTAGGAGCCCAGTAATAAACTATTAAAACTCATAGAAGAGTTCTGTATAGATTCAGGAGAAAAGACCAATATAAAAATATCAGTTGGCTTTCAATCACTAGGAATGAATACCCTGATAATAGAATTAAGAAGATCCTATTTACAAAAGAATAAAATGCTGATTAATAAAATTAACAAAGAAGTTCAAACTCCTGCTCTGAAAACTATAAAAACTCATTAACAAAAATTAAAGGTACAAAAATGGGAAATGTATTGCCAGTTCATGAAAGGGAAGTCTTGTATTTTTAAAACATCAATATTCCCCATATTGATCAACAGATTCTATGAAATACACATTACATTTCAGTTAACTTTTTTGTTGAAGAAAGTCACATGCTAATCTTATAATTCATATGGAAATACAAAGGGCCCAGAATAGCTGAAACAATCTTGGGAAGAAATGCAAAATTGAAAGACATTCTTCCAGATTTTCAAACTTACTGAAAAGCTGCAGTTATCAACTGTGTGGCATTGATATAAGGAAAGACATTTACATAAATGCAAGAATATTAGGAGTTCAGAAACAAGCCCTTATATTAATGGCCAATTGGGTTTTGAAAAGGATACTAACACAATTCAGTAGGGACAGAATAGTCTTTTAAATCATGGTACTAGGAAAACTGGATATCTACATGAAAAAGATAGAAGTTGAACCCTTATCTCACACTATACATAAAAATTAACTCTAAGTGAATCAAATAATTAAATGTTAGAGCTAAAGTTATAAAAATATTGGAAGAAAATATAGGAGTAAATGTATGTGATCTTCGGGACAGGCAATTTTTTTTAGGTATTACACCCAAAGGAAAAGTGACAAAAGTAAATACAGATAAATTGTACTTGATTCAAATTAAAATAAAGTATTTTGAAATTCAAAGAATAGATTTTGAAATGACAACCTAAAAATGGGGAGAAATATTGTCAATTTATATATTTAATAATGGATTGTATCTAATCTTTAAATATTTTTACTGCTCAAAAAATGACAAATGACACAAGTGAAAATGGACAAGAGAGATGTTTCCAGAGAAGAAAAATAACCAGTAAGTCCACATAAAAATGCTCATCATTAGCCAACAAGGAAATGGAAATCCAAACCATAATGACATTCAATATTACACTCACTAGGATGACTATAATTAAGGAAAAAAGAAAAAAAAAGAAATAGAGAGAAAATAAACAATAAGAAAATGAGAAAGATTGGCAGGATGTGGAGAAATTTTAACCCTTATACATTACAGGTGAAAATGAAAAATGATTCACTCACTTTGGAAAACAGACAGGCATTTCAGGAAATATTTAAACAGACTTACCATATGAGACAGTAATTCCAATACTAAGTATATATCCAAGAAATATAAAACCTTGAGAAACTTTTACAGGAATGTACATTGCAGGCTTATTCATAATAGCCCAAAAGAGGAAGCAACCCTAAGGCTCATCAACTAATGTGGTGGTTTGAATCTGTAGGTAGCCCAGAAAAATATGTTCTAAATCTAATCTATCTGTGCAGGTCTAACCCACTGTAAGAAACTTTTGATAAGGTTGCTTCACTTAAGGTGCAGATTAGCCTTTTCAGGATGGATCTTAATCCTTTTAACTGAATCCTTTATAAGTGGAATGAAATTTACAAAGAGAGAGAAAACCACAGGAAGCAAGAAACTGAACATTAACAGAACCTGGAAGAGAAGGTAGAGACCAGGAAATACCACAACATGCCTTGCCAAGTGACAAACTAAGGACAAAGAATTGCTGAAAACAAGCTCCAGATGACCACAAACTTCAAAAAGAAAGCATCACCTTAATAATGTCTTGATTTGGACTTTTTTACAAACTCAAACTGTGAGTGAATAAATTCCAATTGTTTAACCCAACTAATTTCATGGTATTTGCTCGAGCAGCCTAAGAAATTAAAACAGATTTTGGTACTGGGAGTTGGATGCTGCTATTGTAAATACTAAAATATTTGGGAACAGTTTTGCAATTGGGTAATGAGTAGAGGCTGGGAGAATAATGAGATGCTTGATAGAAAAGGCCTAGATGGCTTTGAAGAGAATGTTGGTAGAAATATGGATGCTAAAAGTACTTCTGATGAGGCCTTAGAAGGAGATGATGAGTGTATTGCTAGAAACTGGAGGAAAGGTCATCCTTGTTTTAAAGTGGCAGAAAACTTGGTGAAATTGAGTTCTGATATTGGATGGAAGGCAGAACTTGAAAGCAATGCCCTTGAATATTTAGCTGATGAAATTTCAAAGTTAAATATGGAAGTGGCAGCCTGATTTCTCCTTGCAGTTTATATTAAAATGAGATAGGAAAGAGATACGCTGAGAACAGAACATCTGGGCAAAAAGAAACCAGAAATTGATGTCTTGTAAAATTCTGAGCTTCCAGAAAACATCCCAGAGGGTAGTGCTCCATGAGAGAGTTTAATTGAAAATGGAACCATCTGTTCAAGACATGATTGGAGCTGTAGGTATCCAGGAAGGATCTGTGAAAAGACCTACTGTCTGATGGTATGGACCCCTGTGAACCTGACAAGATTTTTGCAAACTCTGTATGAATAGAACAACTGCCAGCAAAAGGGGAAAATTGAAGAATCACTTCAAGGTCAGAACCAAGGAAACAGAGATTTAGATGGAAGATATCTTCTTAGGGCAAGAAAGCAGACCACACATGTGTGTGGAAAGTGTAAGCCTGCCCCAGGGCTTGGAAAGGGCAGGTCTTCTGACTTGGGTTTTAGAGTGGTGGACCTCTGCCCATTCTTCAGAAAAAGTTATGCTATCCCAATGCTCAGAGATTGTGGGGACTGTGCCCTAGAATTCAAGGAGAGCATGGATGTCACCCCAGAGCCCAGAAAAGGTGGAGCCTGTGCCCCAGGGGTTGTAGAGAATCTGGCCACCACCTCAATGTTCAGAGAGGAACATTTGTCCCAGTGTTCTAGGTACTAGAACTGTGCAAGAAGTTGGATGGAGTGGGGCTGTCACTTCATCAGGCATAGAGGACAAAACATTCCATAGATGACCCTCAGACCTTGAAATCCACTGGAATATGCCCTAATGTGTTTCAGAATTTTGGGGGATTGGTGACCCTTGTTTCCCTTCCATATAATCCCTTCTGGAATGGAAATTTTTACCTGAAGCCTGTCCTTCCATAATATAATAGAGACAAATAACTAGTTCTCCATATTTTGCAGGTCCACAGACAGAGGGAATGGTTTCCCAGGACAAACTACACCCATAATTGATTTTGATAAGACTTTCTACTTAGCATTATTACTGAAATGACTTAAGGCTTTGAGATGTTGTGGTGGAATGAATGTATTTTGAATTCATAATAATGTTTCATTTGGGGGGGCGGAGTGTGGAGTGTGGTTGTTTGAGGCTATATATAACCCATTAAGAACATATTTTTAAACCTAATTTATCCCTTGGGTGTATACCTATTGTAAGTAGGACCTTATGATGACATTACTTAAGTTAAGTCCTATCACTATCAGAATGGGTCTTAATCCTTTGTAATGGAATCCTTTATAAATGGATTGAAATTCAGACAGAGAGAAAAAGCCACAAGAAGATGCTAAACATCAACAGAACCAAGAATAGAAGGGAGAAACCAGAAGACACTTCAATGTGTCTGACCATGTGACAAGCTAAGGAACAAGGATCACAGCAGCCAGCCCCGAAATACTAGAGTCTTCAGAAAGCATTGTTTTTATGACAACTTTGTCTGGAAAATTTTCCATCCTCAAAATATGAGCAAATAAATTTCCATTACGTAACTCATCCAATTCCATGGTATTTGCTTGACCAGTCTAGGAAATTTAGACACCTGATAAATGCATAAATAAAAGATAGTGTTTACATAAAATAGAATGTTATCAAGCAAGATACAAAGTATAATGAACCGTGCTGAAACATTGGTAAAATTTGAAAACCTGATGCTTAGTGAAAAAAAGCCAATCACAAATGACCATTATTTGAAATGTCCATTTATTTGAAAGGTCCAAAAGAGGCAAATCGATTATGACAGATGGTAGTATAGTAGTTTCCTAGAGCTGGTTGCTTAGAGTTAGAGTTGGGAAAGCTGGGATTATTATTTATGGGTCAAGAAACTTTTTATGGATGAGAAAGTAACAAAATTGTGCCATTTTTAGATAGCTTTGTGACTACACTAAAAGCCATTGAATTTTTCACTTTAAATGGATGAATTGAACAATATGTGAATTACATCAAAATAAATCTGTTTACAAACTAAAAATTAGTATGGACATATCAATATAAATATATTTATGATAAAAGTGTACCATGGGGAAATCAGGTCTTCAGGTGTTCCCTGGCCCCTTTCAACAGGGCACCCTTGGAAATTACCAATATACTACTTGCTTAGGAAATTCTATGTTTCTTTGTTATGGCTTTTTCAAATCCAAAACCAAAGTCAGTAAAGGCCTAAAGAGCACCTTGTATATAGAGGACATTTACATAACTCCATAGAAAATAATTAATTCTAAATGTATTAAGGATAGAAACATAAGGGCTAAAATCATAAGCTCTTAAAAGCAAGTTTGCCTGTGATAGTGATTATTTAGATATGACAACAGATGCGTGAGAAGCTAAAAAAAAAAAATGGAGAAATTGGACTTCTTCAAAATTCAATATAAGGACACTATCAATAAAATGGAAACACCAGACAATTGATAGAATGGGAGAAAACAACTGTTGACCCTGTATCTAAAAAACGTTTATAATCCACTACATATGAAAAAATGCAAAAACACAATAACAAAAAATTAATGAACCAAATGAAAAATGAGCAAAAATCTTGAATAAACATTTTCTGAAGAGGATATACAAATGGTCAATAAGTACATGAAAAGATCTTCAACATCATTGGTATTCTGGAAAATGCAAATCAAAACCATGATGAGGTATTACTTCACTGCCACATGGATGGCTATTGTTAAAAACAAAATAACACAAAAACAAAACAAATCAGATAATAGTGTTGAATTACCATATCCCCAGCAATTCCACTTGCTGCAATATACCCAAAAAAGTTGAAAGAAGGGACTTGAACAGATGTTTGTACACTAGAATTATATCAGCATTATCCACAATAGACAGGTGAAAGGAAGCCACCTATACATCAACAGATCAATACATAAACAAAATGTGGAATAGACACACAGTGGAATATTATTCTGCCATAAAAAGGAATTTCTGACACTCTACAACATGGATGAACCTTTAGGACATCATGTTGCATGAACTAAGCTAGAATCAAGAAAGACAAATTTGTAAGATGGTGCATATATGAAATACTTTGAATAAGCAAATTTCAGGGAGAAGCATAACATATTACATTTTACCAGGAGATGCATAAAGGGAATGGGAGAGGAAATATTACTTAGCTGGTTCAGAGATTCTGTTCCAGGTGATCAAAATGTTGAGGTAACAAATGTTGGTGATAGTAGTACAACATTGACATATAATCAATACTCCTGAATTCTACAATTGAAAGTGCTTAAATGGGAAATATTAAGTTGCATATATTTTACTCTGATAAAATTATTTTTATAAAGAGAGAAAAAAAACTGAAGAAGATGGGAAGCGGGTGTGGCTCAATGGATAGAGCTCCCGTTTACCATATTGGAGGTCCCGGGTTCACTTCCTGGGGCCTCCTTGTGAGGGCAGGCTGGCCAGCCCGCGCGGCGCAGTGGGCTGATGCAGCAAGACCTCACAGCAGGAAGCGGGTGTGGCTCAATCAATAGAGCCCCCGTTTACCATATGGGAGTCCCCGGGTTCACTTCCCGGGGCCTCCTTGTGAGAGCAGGCCGGCTGCGTGGCACGGTGGGCTGATGCAGCAGGACCTCACAGCAAGGGGGAGATAAGCAGACATGGAAGAAACACACAGTGAATGGACACAGTAAAAACACAAGCAGCAAGGGGGGGATAAATAAATAAACAAATAAATCTTAAAAAAAAAAAAAAAACTGAAGAAGCTAAACAAGTCCCTTTCCCTTGATCTAAATGGCCAAAGATAATGATACACCATAGTAAAGGAAGTATTATATGAAAATGTGTTTGCAGGAACTAGCAGTGGTATCTATGAGTACTGTAATGAGTTGTGCTTATTGAGCATATGTGTATAGCTGGTCCTCTAAAAATGGATTTTGGGGTTATTGATAAAAATATATTGACTTCATTATATTTTCAAAGAAACTTTGGGATTACTTTAGAGCTATTAAAATCTGTGGTATTTACTATAGTAACTCTTTGAAAATAGTGTGAATTAATTCTATAACTAAATATATATTTGAGATAGAAGATTAAGGGATATAATGGTGTTTAAATCCAGATTGTCAAAATAATCCTGGTATAACCAAACTGAAATGGAAAAAAAAATTAATATAGAGCATCTATGGTAGTTTTAGACTATTGGATTGCCTCTTTTATAGAATGTTTCTAGAATGTGACCCACTATTCAGAAGATGGACTGTAAATCTAATTGATCGTTGAACTATACCCTATACTATCAGGCCTGGTGTAAAGTAACAATAACAACATGTTAACCAAAAAATAAAAAATGGAACTGCAAGTCAAAAGGCATTTCTTATGGTCTTATAATTACAATTTGAGAAGTAAAGATTTAGGTAGAAACCCAAATACTGTCTCATCTTGGTGCTTCCATTACAATGTTTTTTAAACAAAATTAAGATTGCATAAGTTATTTGTGATTGGTAGATACGCAGGATGCTCCAACTGTCCTTCAGTTTACATAGTTTACTTAGTTCCTTATTTCATGGTTTGTTTCCTGTGCCTAGAAATCCTTAGGGTTTTAAGGATTTGCTTGTGGTTACACATACTTTGGTAGTTTGTGATATCTGGATGATATTTCTGTAAGAGTAACCTCCAGAATGACCTCATCACTTCATTTTAAATCTCCTAGCCAGAGTAATTATATTTTGTTTTATTTCTTTTTACATTTTCCATGCCAAACAAGATCTTTCTCTGGAAGCATTGCTAATCAATATTTGGTATTAATCCCTTGGCACCAGGGAGACTCATCAATGGTTATCATGTCCGACATAGTGGGGGGTTATAATGAGAATCTGTCTCAGAGAAGGATGACATTTAGGCAAAAATGAGGTTTTCAGAGGGTGACTCTTTAGCATTGAATTAGTCTACCAAAGGGGTGCTGATGCAAAGTACCAGAAATTTTTTGGCTTTTATAAAGGGTATTTATTGGAGTAAAAGTTTACAGTTATAAGGCCCTAAAAAGTCCAACTCTAGGATGCTTTCTCACCAAAGTCATCTGCCACATGTTGAAACAAGATGGTTGCTGCACTCAGCCTGGTTTCTCAGGGCTCCTTTTATCTGTCCCCTGCACAGGACTCATTTCTTTCCAAGCTTTCTCAGCTGCTCAGCTGCTCAGCTGCATGCAATCAGGTGAATAGCTCATCTTTCCCCTGGGACCCAGGATCAAGCATGACAGAGCTCTCTCTCTTCCCATGTATTTTCTTATGTGTCTGTTTATACCAGCCCACCAAAAAGGTGGGGACTCAAACTGAGTCATGCCCTACTAATGTGATGAAATATAAAGCCCTAAATTGATGTTACCAAATAAACAAATCTTTTGAATTTAATCCAATCAAAGGGTATAACACCCAGAAGAACAGATTAGTTTACAAACATAATATTTCATTTAAGGGATTCATAAAATAATCTCAAACTGTCACAAAAATGAATTAAAATTAGTATTAGTTTTATCAATACAGAAAAAGTTTTTATAAGTGCGAGGATCAAGATAAAGGGATTAATGCATTAGCATTTCAGAAGGTAGTTTGGGCCATTATTCTGGAGATGAGACAATGATTAAGACACATTTTAGTGTATACAATAAGAAAAAAAATTAGCAGGATTTGAAATATGTGGCAATTCCAGTATCTCCAAGATCAAAGATGTACCCAACTAAATAGGTCCCAAGCTTCAGGGTTCAAAGTTAATATAATTTTTTAAAATATACTTTTTAATTGAATTTAATTTTTTAAAATAAACTTAGATTACATAAATGTTACCAAAAAATATATACAGAATTCACATATGTCCCACTTCCTTGCCCTCCCACATTTTCCCACATCAACAACATCCTTCGTTAGTGTGGTACATTTGCCTCAATTGATGAACACATCTTGAAGCATTGCCACTAAGAGATGATTATAGTTTACATTGTAGTTTACACTCTCTTCCACACATTTTTGCAAGTTATTACAAGATATACAATGGCCTGTATCTGTCACTGCAATGTCATTCAGGATAATTCCTAAGTACTGAAAATGTCCCCAAATTACACCTATTTTTCCCTCTCCCTTCCTTCAGATACTCCAGTGGCCATATCTTCATAGCAGCATTATTCACGAATGCCAAAAGTTAGAAACCACCCAGGTGTTCATCAACTGATGAATTGATAAACAAACTGTGTGTATTCATACAATGGAATATTATGCAACTGTAAGAAGAAATTAAGTCATAAAGCACATGACAACATGGATGAATCTAGAGAACATTATTTTGAGCAAAGCAAGCCAGACACAAGAGGACAAAAACTGTACGACTGCTTTTCTATGAACCAAATCTTTTGTGTAACATATTGCATGAGTCAAAAAAAAATGATATGTATCCAGTACATTTAATGGAGAAATGTATGTTTTTATCCAACAGTGTTTTCTTTTTAAGATATTGTTTATAAATTCAATTATTAAATGTACAAAATAAAGTTTATTAAAAAAAGAAGTAAAATTACACAGCCAGGAGGGGTCACAGTGGGAATGGGCCCCTAGACCCCAGACCTTACCAGCCCTGTGTACACCAAGAAAGCAGAAAGAAGTAAAACAGGGGAGGAAGAGAAAATTAAATGCTCAAGTAACTCACCAGGGCTTAGATCTAAAGAAAGCAAAGTGCCTAAGATGAAGATCTCTGGGGTTGGAATACACACTCTTACTTGCAATATGTTGGGGTCCCTGCAAAACTCTCAGGCTGGGCAGAAACCTATGCCCCTAGGCACCTCCCGGGAGGGGTCCCCATTCATTGTGTCCCCCCTGGCACACACCTGGTGTCAGTCACGCTCCCCGCGACCCAAGAGCCCTTCTTCCCTTGGGCATGATCAATTCCGCCTGTGGCAATAACCCCTTTAAGAGCCAGCTGCTGAGGGCCAGCCACTAAGCAGGCCCTTTCTAGGTGGCAGGAGAAGAAAGCAATGCAGCCTCCGCCTGGCTCTGAGGCAAATCTGAAGCATAGGGCCTGGGAAGGAGGCGCCCTGCAAGGGGAAAGACCCCGCGGCACCGCTGAGGGTCAGGACGGAGGGCTGAGGGCAAAGGGCGGGGCAGTGGGGTGGACCATGGGCGGGACAGGGGAGGGACCGTTGGGGTGGATGAACCCTTGGAGTGGAGGAGCCCTGGGAGTAAGGACTATGGGGGGTAAGGACCGTGGGAGGGTAAGGTCAGTGAGGAAGTAAGGTCCGGGTTGGGGGGTAGGTGCAAGGACCTTGGGGGGAGGTGTCTGCCCTGCTGCTTGGACCCAGGACTCTTATTCTGACATGGGGCCCTGCGCCCCCACACAGCCATCTGGGCCGGGACCCCTGGTAGGACTCCGCGCTCCCTGCCCTGCACACGAGCCGCTCAAGAAAGTAGTGCCCCGAGCCCAGCGCGGCCAGGTCCCCAGGTCCCCAAATGGCCTTGAAGGTGCGCAGGACCACCGGCAGTGCCACACACAACTTTCCAGGGCCCCCGCGCAAGGCGAGGGAGCGGGAACTTTATGGGGGGGCAGGGCGGGCGCTCCCGAAGCACAGGAGGGGGAGGGTCGTTCGCCCCACTTTTCCACGCTTATGTGATTTCCCGCAGGCCCACGCGCCCTGCCCCCACAGACCCAGCGAGTGACCCCCGCCCAGCCCGCAGGCGCCCAGCTGCCAAGTTGCACCGGCAAACCCACGGCTACGGCAGGGTGGGAGACCCGGGTCCCCAGGGCGGGCCTCACTCACTCTGCCACCTGCCCGCACCGTAGGGCAGATACTCTGTCACTCGCTGCACTCCTCGGTCCTGGCGCGTCCTCATAGCCCACGCGTAGCAGGTCAGCGTGGTCGAGATTCCAAAACACCCCATGGACTGGGCGGGCTTTGAGGGAACCGGAGTGCCCGGAGCCAGAACTCCGCCCCCAAAGACGGCATGGCCCGCTCTGTGACAGAGAGCTCCTGCCAGCCAAACAACATGCGATCAGGCTGGCGCTCGAGATGGATCAGGTGAGGGATGGGCCCAAGGGGGCGGAGTGGGGTGACTGACAGGATGCCAGCCAACGGGAATGTGGAGCGTCGACAGGGCGGGAACACCGTGAAAGGCGGGGCCTGGAGATCCCGTCATTCCGGGGCTAGCTCGTTCGTACCTAGGCTGACAGCTCGCCTTGGTGCGATTTTATTGACACATACCAATAAATTAATGAATTTATTGATACATACTAATAAATCAGACAATACATCCAAAGGATACGATCAATGGTATTTGTTAATCACGTTGTGCATTCATCACTTCAATCAGTAGTGCATTTTCATTATTTCAATAAGAAGAATAAACCTCTTCACTCTGCAATCTGTTTCCCCTGCTGCACAGAGCTGCTATTTCTAGCTATTCTAGCACAATTAATTATTTATTAGTTTTATTCAGATATAGTCACATACCATATGATCTAGCTAAAGTGTATAATCAATGGCTTTTAGTATAATTGCAATGTTGTTCATTCATCATAAGAAAAACTTTGAGAATTATTTCATTACTCCAAAAAGAAAAACTCCACACCCCTTAGCATGCCTTCCCTTGCCCTACGTAACCACTAATCAAAATTCATCTTTATAAATTGATTTATATTTACATTTTATATAAATGGAATCATGCAATATCTTTTTTATTTTTATTTTGTACATTTAGTGGTTGAAATATAAACAATTAAAAAAATAAGAAAACACACTTTCACCTATCTGAGTCTGTTCAAGTGTGTAGTCACATACTGAAGGGATATGACAGGAGGGTAGTGATATTATTGGATTGGGTGGTGCAGGGTTGATGGGTGGGTAGATTGGGAAGGGTGGGTTGGTATGTCCAGTGTACTGGGGGGGAGGGTTGTGAGGAGGACCAGGTTAACACTGGGGATTTGTGGGTATGTGGTTGAAAGTACAATGTTGAGAATGCTCTTATGGCAATATGACAATGAAGGGTTACTGGTTTAGGGTGTTGGATTGGGGGGCATTCAAGACAGGGCACACATGGAATAGGTTTCTAGGGAGTATGTGAGTGAACATTCTGTCATTATATGTTCTATCAGTGGGTGGAGACCCACATAATACGTGGGAAGGAGTTGGACTCCCATCCTCAGGAAGATGGATTTGTTCACAAATAGACAGATGGGGTTCTTTCCAGAGCATAGGTGGTTCCTAATAGGGGACGACAAACCAGTGTGTCAAGACCTTAGTCTTGTTGCATGTAACTATGAACCTTGTCATCCAAGGAATGAAACCAGAGGGGCACTGTGAGGCCCGAGGGGAGGGGGAGGGAGGAATCGAATAGATCGAACAGGGGGCATTTAGTGAGCAGTGGAAGTGTTCTAAATTATCTTACAATGATGGACACAGGACATGGTAAATATCATCAAAATTTATAAAAGTGTACAGTCTAAAATTTAAACCATACTGTAAACCATTGACCATGTTAAGTAGCTATGTTTCACTATTTGTATATCAATTATAACAAAGGCACCATCCACATATAAAAAGGTATTAATATGGGGGGAAGGAAAGGGGGAGGATGTTGGGATATGAGAGTCTCCAGTATTCTGTGTGTGACTTTACCGTGACCTAAAACTTCTTTGAAAACAAAACGAAATATAGTGAGACACTGGGGAATGAGAAGGGAATGGTGTCATGGTACAGACAGGACACCAGATAATGCAGTGATGAAACACAAAATGACAAAAAAAAAATTGTTTTAATATTTTTCATTTTCTTAATACCCCAAACTTTTAATCTTATTTTATTTTTTGTTTTTGTAAATTTTTATGTATTTTATTTCTTATGTTTAAACTTATCATTATTGTTTCATTTTCCTATTCATTGTACATGGCTATTGTAATGGCTTCATTTTTTAGGAAGCTTTGGATCACAGAAAGGTTACAACTGGGGTGGGGGAGGATCGTTGGTGTGGGGTGTCAATGATGGGGGATGCATAGGAGGGAATTCATCTGAGCATAGATATAAGATATAAAAAAATGTTCAAATGTTCATGGGGCATTGTCACAGTGGGTAGAGAATCATACAATAACCGATAGAATACTGAATTCCCATCCTGGAGAGCTCTGTCACATTCTCTAAGGGAGCAGCAACAGTCCCCCAAGTGCAGGGGCAGTGACTGGCCAAGGATGATGATCCATTGATGGGCCCTTGATACTGATGACTAGGTTCATGAAACTTTGCTCTTGATATTGAAACTTAGCCTATTGGTATGGGGTGCCTAAGGGTTGCCTCCTGAA
>JAQZBX010088863.1:0-12700 GCA_029593785.1 Cabassous unicinctus
TGCACCTTAGCCCCCACCCAACAGTCATCACACACACACTCTGCTCTTCCCGATGGGCCCCCACCCCCAGACCCTGCCCACACATCCTTTGTTGGGGAACAAAGCCCCAGGTAAAATAGTATTTGCATTTCTTAGGTTCTATTGAATGTGCCTTCTCCTGAATCTTCCCCCTCAGTGCTCCTCTGGCCTCACTCCCTGCCAGAGATGGGCCTAGGCTGGGAATAGGGTGAGGCAAGTGAGGAGCCGAAGGTGCAAAATTTAGGGAGGCACTCACTCTCAGGGCCCTGCCTTGGGCTCCTGGCTCTGCTCCTTGCTCACACCGCCTCTCCATCCAGTGCTCACATCATGCTGTTCACACATGCAGCTCCCTCTGTTTACAGTGACCCCTGCCCCATACCCATCTGCCTGGTAAAGCTTGCTCATGTTCCAAGGCTCGGCTTAGATAGCCCCTCTTTCTTGCACTTCTCCTGCTCTCTCTGGTCACTCCTGTACTCCTCCCTGGACCAGGATGGCCCTCCGTGCTCTAACAGCATGGCAAAGGCTGGCTATCACAGTGGTGAGCATCAGACGCCTGCTCTGTCATTTGTTATCTGTGAAACCCTCTCTGGGCCTGTTTCCACAAGCATAAAATGTGGTACCTACTTCCTAGGGGAGTTGTGACGGTTAAATAAGAAAATGTATCTAAAGTGATCAGCAGTGAATGGAGTACATGGTACTCAATAAGTGGAGGCCATTGTTATTCCTTTGTTTATACTGCTAAAGCACTCATGTCTTCTAGTTATTTTCCTGCCTTTGCTTCTCTATATCATAAGCTCCTCTGGGCAGGCGAGAGGAAGAGGATCTTCAGGAATGACATTTAGCAGCCATGTCTGCTGCATAAATAAATGAAAGGAATGGCAGATTCCATAGGAATAGTCCTGGACAGGAAACCTGGCTCCTTGGGCTCCAATTATATGCTTCAGTGATGGTATATGCCTGCCCAACTTACATCCACTTCTAAGAAAAGCCGCCCAGCCCACAAACCCTGCTGGAGCTATGCTTTAGAGCCCTCCAGCCTCTAAGTTGGAGCAGACTGGGTCAGCACCTAACCCAAGGGTAGCCATATTCATATGTTGGCTGGTGACCTCTCAGCAACTGCCCAGTGGAGATTGGCCAATTAGAGCCTCTTGTGATCAAAAGAACAGAAAGAAATTGTCAGCTAGAAGAGGGAGTTGAAGTAGAGTGGTTAGAGACAAGCAGGCCTTGACCTTTACCAATCATGTGCAAGCCAAGATAAGAGGGGGCAGAGAATATGAGTAAGCAGAACTCTGTTGGTAGGGAGGGGAGAAAGGAGCAATCCTATCCAGAGATGGGGAAGTGAGGAGCAGGAAACTGAATAGACCAGCGGGTCCTAGACTGCCTCATTCTTGCTGACATTTCAATTCCATTTCATGTGTGTCCTTACATGAGACTCCTTTGTACCTGAGCTACATTGAGTGGGTTTCTGTTCCTTACAACCCACTTGCCTGACTCTACCGTGTTACCTTGGCGAGTTCTCTGGGCCTCAGTTTGACCATAAAACCTCTAATGTCCTCTGTAGATCAATGTTCTTTTAGAACTTTGTGTAGTGGGAATGGTTTTTAGATTGACAAGTGAGTTCAGTATTAGGTCCAGAGCACTTCTGACATCCTGGCTCCCAAAATAGCTTGGTAGCTGGTTAAAGAGCCTCTTAGAGGACCCAATACACACCTGTCTTTGAACCTGAGACCTGCTGATACAATCAGCCTCCCCTTTCAATTGCATCCTTTGTTGCAGTCGAACAAAGGAACTGAGGAACCAGGGCTGGTGTTTCTCTGGTGTCTCTCGGCTGCTGAATGTCCTATCTGCCCCTTTTAGACTTTCTGGACCGATTTCAACATTTCAGAGGATTCTAGTGCCAGGTCTGCACCAAAGAAAGTGCCACTCTAGTAAAAATTTGAACAAAGAAAGTTTCCTTTTTCAGTATTAAGATTTCCTGCTCCCAGCTGTTTGGCTCTCATCCTGTGTCCTGCCTTCATCCTCCTAAGCTAATAACCATGTTGATAATAATACTTCCTTGCTTTTGTATAGTGCTTTGTACTTTCAAAAGCACTCTCATGCTTATTATCTAATTTGGTACTCACAGAAACCCAGGGAGGATGGGAGAGAAGAGGGGTGGGTAGAAAATAGTACCTATCATTTCTCCCATCTCTTCCACCTCTTTAAAACAGTTTATTTTAAAGGAAATTTTAAAGAATGTAACCCTCTTCTCTTTTTCAAACTAATGGAAATATTGAGACCCAGTCAGTTACTTGCCCAAGATTACAGAGCAAGTTAATGGCTAAGTTAGATTTAAAAGATTTCCTATTATAGACCACACTTAAGCTTACAGTCCTCTTCTCAGGACTTGTCTAATACTGCCTTGCAGCTCCCTACTGGTCAAGGACCTCTAAGAGAATTGGTTTCCTTGGCACCATGCTCCTTTGAGGCCTTCAGAGGTCATTCACAACCTTACCCCTCCAATCCCTACAGAGACTTGGCTACCCTATCGGGGATTGGGTAGTACCAGGAGACCACAGAAGTAGGCTAAGCTGGATGTAAGGGTTTTGTAACAGTTCTTTGGGTATTGGTAAGGATAAATACCCTCGGACCACTCAGGGTTTTTTTGTTTGTTTGTTTGTTTACTATGGAACACTTGGTGGGAGATAAGACAGAAAAGGTTGAGAACCAATGGCCTATCCCTCCATCAGTACCTCGACAGAAGAAGAAGAGAAGGTAATAATCTTTGCCCCTCCTCCCTTCCTAAACTCTATTCTGCAGCAAGGGTACCCTTTCCTGGCCCCTTTGTTTTGGGTCCTCTTGCCAGCCATGCATGCTCATTGCTATGCTCCCCCCTGGCTATTCCAGAATCCATCCCTTCCAGCCACAACATGGAGTCAGGTTATTTCGGGATGCATGTAGTAAGCTCTCCATAATGCAGTTCTAATGATTAGGGACAGACGTGGAAGCAGAAGGGAATGGCAGCTTTTCCTCTGCTTGCTTTGGGATCTACCCTCACTCTTTTCCCAATGCCATCGCTGAGACCTTACTTTGCTGCTCTTGTGGCATAACCCAGCCCACCAACTCTAAACAGCACAACTGGGAAGTTAGTAATCGCAGTCAGCCTACCAAGTGGCCAGGACAATGCTGTGCCAGTCAGAGTGAACACAACAAAGTAGAAAATGTACTCAGAATTTCAAACAAAGTGATTTTTTAAAATATTGTTGTAACATATATAACACATAAAAATTCCCATTTTAACCACTTGCAGTAAATACAATCCAGTGGTTAATTATATTCACAATGTTGTGCTACCATCATCATCCATTATAAAAAATTTTCAATACCCCAAACAGAAACTCTGTACTCATTAAGCAATAACTCCCTACCCCCTAGCCCCTGATAATCTGTAATCTACTTTCCATCACTATGAATTTGCTTATTTTAAGTATTTCATATAAGTGGAATGTATTAGTCAGCCAAAGGAGTGCTGGTACAAAATACCAGAAATCGGTTGGTTTTTATAAAAGGTATTTATTTGGGGTAGAAGCTTACAGTTACTGCGCCCTAAAGCATAAGTTTCTTCCCTCACCAAAGTCTGTTGCTACATGTTGCAGCAAGGCAGCTGCCGACGTTTGTCAGGGTTCGGGCTTCCTGGGTTCCTCTCTTCCCAGGGCTCTGTTTCTCTCCGGGCTCAGCGCCTCTGTTTCCTCCACTAGGTCAGCTGTAGACTATGAAGCTCTCTAGGCTTCGCCTCTTGCCACAAGGCCAGCTGTGAACTGTCAGGCGAACGGCTCATGTCTTTTCCTGGAGCCTTCTCTCCTTCCTCACGACCAAGCTCCTCTGTATGCTTACTCCCCTGGGCTCCAGCATTAACATTCCAACATCAAAACTCCAACATTTAAACAACTCCAACTCTGTCCTTTGCCATGTCTTTTTATCTTTGAGATCCACCCACCAAGGGGTGGGGCTCAACACCCTACTGACGTGACCCAGTCAATGCCCCAAATAACTTAATAATGCCCAGATTAACAGACCAGTTTACAGGCATAATCCAATATCTATTTTTGGAATTCATAACTATATCAAACTGCCAAAACTGCTACATGGAAGCATACAATATTTGTTCTTTTCTGTTTGGCTTATTTCACTCAACATGATGTCTTCAAGGTTCATCATGTTCATCATGTATCAGAACTTCAATTCTTTTTACAACTGAATGATATTCCATTATATGTCTCTATCACATTTTGTTTATCCATTCATCTGTTGATGGGCACTTGGGTTGCTTCCAACTTTGCACTATTGTGAATAATACTGCGTGAACATTGGTGTATAAGTATCTGCTTGAGTCCCTGATTTCAGTTCTTTGGGATATATTCCAAGAAGTAAAATTGCTGGGTCATATAGAATTCTATATTTAACTTTCTTAGGGACCACCAAACTGATTTCCACAGCAGCTGCACCATTTTACATTCCCACCAACAGTGTACAAGTGTTCCTATTTCTCCACATCCTTGCGAACACTTGCTATTTTCTATTTATTTAATAACCATCCTAATGGGTATGAAGTAGTATCTGATAGTGGTTTTGATTTGCATTTCCCTAATAGCTAATGAAGTAAAGCATCTTTTCATGTGTTTATTGGCCATCTGTGTATCTTATTTACAGAAATGTCTATTCAAGTCTTGGCCCATTTTTTAATTGGGTTGTTTGTCTTTTTGTGGTTGAGTTGTAGTTCTTTATATATTCTGGATGTTAAACCCTTATAAGATATATGATTTCTAATTATTTTCTACCATTCTGTAGGTTGTTTTTTCACTTTCTTGATAATGTACTTTGATGAACAAAAGTTTTAAATTTTGAGGAAGTCTTTTGTTGCTCATTCTTTTGGTGTAAAATCAAAGAATCCATTGCCTAAAACAAAGTCCTGAAGTTATTACCTTATGTTTTCTTCTGAGAATTTTGTAGTTTTAATTCTTATATTCAGATTTTTTATCCATTTGGAGTTCATTTTTGTATATGGTTTGAGGTAGGGATCTAATTTCATTCTTTTGCATGTGGATATCCAGTTTTTCCAGCACCATTTGTTGAAGAGACTATTTTCCCCTATAAATATTTTGGCTCCCTTGTCAAAATTCAATTGGCCATAGATGTGTGGGTTTATTTCTGAACTCTCAATTCTTTCCCATTGGTCTATATATCTGTCTTTCTGACAGCATCACACTGTCAACAGAGAGAATTTATTTCAAATAACTGGTTAAATGTATTAGAAGGCCTGAAGGAGCAAAAAGTGTTAGGTGAAGTATGCCAGAGACTGGTAACTGCAAGAAGCATCTACCACCCCTAGGCCTGGAGGACCAAACAGAAGGGTGTTACTAGACCCAGAAGTGCACTAACTGCTGACACTACCGGAGGATTGTTTTTGAAATGATGCTGCTGGCAGAACTATCAAAAGTCACTGGAGTCTGCAGCTCCCGCTGCTGCTCTTGTCAGTACTCTCGCTGCTGGAACCTGTGGCAGTAGCCCACCACCACCAATGCTGGAGATGCCAGAGGTGTCCAAGCCCATAACCACCAGCTGCTGTCAGAGTTTCCACCAGATGCAGAGAACAGTACAATGGCTTCGCCTATCCTCCAAACATCCAATCTCCCACCTGTACTTCCTGGTGGTCCAATCTAATAGGAAGCCAGCTGACAAAGGAAGCCAGCTGGGAAATGTAGTTTTCAGGGTCCAGCCCTGTTTTAGTTTGCTAAGGGCTGCAAATGCAAATAACCAGAAATGGGTGGTTTTTACAATAGGGATTTATTAGGTTAAAGCTTACAGTTCTGAGGCTTTGAAAATGTCCAAATCAAAGCATCATCAGGGATGCTGTCTCACCAGAGGTGGTTGCTGGTGATCCTGGACTCCTGCACATGGCAAGGCAAAATGGCAACCAGTCTCTGCCTTCTACTGCAGGCTTAGTTTCTTCCCGAGCTCAGCTGTGGGCAATCAGACATATGGCTGTCTTACCCCTCTCCTTGTTGCTTCAGCTTTGGCTGCTCTGCTGATTCTAGCCTCTGGACTCAGCCTCTCGGGGGTCTCTGTCTTTCTGCACCTGCAGGCAATCCTGGAGTCCTCTCTCACATGGCAGGGTAAAATGGCGGCTCGCTTTCTCTGCCTCTCCGGTTTATATAAAACTCCAGTAAAAGGATTAAGACCCACCCTGGGTCCCACAATCTAATCAAAGGCCCTTAACTAAAGAGATCTAATAAAAATTATCTAATTAAAAGGTCCCTTAACTGAATCAAATTAAAAAGGCCCCATCCACACTGAGTTTACAGGCACAGGAATGGGTTCGCTTTAACAACAGGATTTTCTGGGGTCCACAAAACACTCAAGCCAGGACAAACGACTTTCAGAAGAAAGTAGAACATGGAAAGGCTGAATGGAGCAGAGGGCAAACAGGCAAATGACTAATGCAAATACTATTGAAACTTTCATCTTATTTTGGCCCCTGAAAGGCAATATGTAATAGGCACTAGTTGATTATCTCATTTTTCCATTTCCCCCTTCCCAACAAACCCTGACTTCCTTCCCAGGACCCCTGTGTTTCCAGAAAGCTGACTCCATCAAGGTAAAGCAGAACTAAGCCAATCAGGGCACTCTACCCATTGGAAAGAATGATTGGTTTCCAAGTGGTCAGTCCAGCAAGAGGAAATTTCAGGGTTTTTGCTGGAATGCTGGCACACAGACTCTCGCTTTCTTGCTAACCAAGGAGGAGGATATGTGCAGGCTCTGGGAGCTATTGGCAGTCATATTGGGACAAGAAGGGGAACAGAAACCAGGAAAAAAGAGTAGCCCTGAAAATAAGGATATTAATTTTTTGACACATGTGTAACCCATGTGCTGTAGCCACTGCTTGGGAAACTCTAGCATAGATGACCAGACTCATGTCCCTTGGGGAGCCTATCTGCTACAAAGCAAGGCCAATTTACAAGCATTATGGGAAACTCTGAGAGAGAAAGTTCTAGGGATCAGCCACTTCTCCCATGGTCACATCCTAGACAAGTGGCTTTTTAAACATTTTTTGCTCTACCTTTAGTAAGAAATAACTTTTACACTGTGACCAGGACACACATAGATGTACATACAACTGAAACAAAAGTTTCACAGTCGTTTTCACAGTATTTACCCTTACTATGTGCAATTAATTCATATTTTCAATTCTACTGTATTCCATTTTTACAATAAAAGCTGGTTGCAAGCCTCTAAATGACCTCATGATCTACTATCTGGTAGTGACCTGCAATTTGAAAAAAACCATATCACACCATCATCAACTGCTGCAAAACTTCTAAAATCCTTATTTCAAGCATCCCAACTTTTCTGCTTCTGCATTCCTGTGCTTCTGTCTTCTTTCTGTTACTCTGGAGAAAAGTCACCATGTACCAGCTGAGATCAGAGGCCAACCCCATCACCACCAACAACTTGCGCTTGGGACTCCATCTCCTTTCTCTTTCTCAGGGAGTTAACTTGCAGATATTCTGTCTCTTTTGCATTGTCAATTTTTTCCTGTCTATAGGATTATTCCCATGTTTACAAACTTGCTCTAGAATGTCCTCTTTTAAAATAAAAAACAAACCAACAAATCAAAAGCCCTCCTTTGACCCCATTTCAGCTTCTCCTTCCTTGAATAAAACCAGATTAGGTACAGTTGAATGGGGCAGGAAGCAGAAGGGTGGTCTAGAGGTGAACCCGGAGAAAGGATAAAGAGTTTGGTAAGAAGACAAGTAATGGGCGTTGAAGGGAGAAGGCATCAAGATATGTGTGAATGAATAGAAATCAGAAGGGAATTTCAACCCTGGAACCACCTTCCTTAAACTCCCCTTTTGAGCCTCCTTATGCTCCCTAACTTCCCAACTTTTGCTGCCAGAGTCTGGACTCTGGAGTCAAGTAAGCTTAGGTTTAACCCTGGCCCTGCCATTTCTGAACTGGGTGACTTTGGACAAATTATATCTCTAACTTTTTTCATCTCTAAAATGAGTCAGGTAAAAACTGTATCATTGGGTTGGTTTAAAGATTAAATGAAATCAACACATACTAGCTGTTATTATTATCAAGGCTTTCCCCCATTCTTAAACAAAACCTTACTCCGCACCTAATAATAATGACCACAGTGATCACTTGTTGAGCAATGCCTCTATGCCAGGCAATATGCTTAGGGCCTTACAGGCAGGTATCCATGACAAGAAGGAGTCCCTGTCACTTTCTCACTCAGAGTTTTTTCCCTCCGATAACATTTATGGAGTGTCTACCATGCAACAGGGAGAGGACTGGCTTACTTGCATTCATTTGTTCAATAGATGTTAATTAGTACCTATTATGATGCCAGGCACTTACTAGGTGCTGGAGATACCAAGATGAACGTGACCTTGAACCTTGAAGGATTCACAATCTAGCCACACAGGAATTACAATGTTATGAGGGGATGTATGTGGGGTGTTCTTTCCTTGTGGCTTCCCTGGCCTAGGCTCCCCCACCTCAGACCTGCTCTTCTGTTTCTGTGGCTTCCCTCCCCTGGTCTAGGGAACCCCACCTCTGACTCCAGGCCCTATGACTGACAATGTTTATGAATGTTTTTCTGGCTTGACCTCGGAATGTGTCTTGATCTTCAGGACATGCTTTTGAGTTCTCAGCCCTATGGGGCCCTTAGGATTAAGAGGAGATAACTTTTCCATTCTCCACCTCTCCCTGCCTGGGATCCCTTGCCAGAGGAAAATACCTGAACAGACATCCAATAGGATGCTGGTCTTGTTTTTGCCCCATCACACCTTTAACACCTCTCTGTCTTAATTCTTAGTCTCCTGTTTGCTATATCCAACAGACTCTGACCCTTTGTCATTTTTTTAAATCCCTTTCTCTTTGTGGCATCCTAGTTGACTGTTCTTTGCATCTTTCATCTCTTCCAGCTCAGAGAGGCTAATTCATATTATTGCTCAATTCATACTACTGAGGAATGGAGCTGGGAATCAAATCAGGGACTCAAACCATGCTATGATTTTAGTTTCCTAGATTGCTTAAAGCAGATACAATGAAATGGGTTGGCTTAAACAATGGGAATTTATTAGCTTACAGTTTGGGGCTGAGAAAAGGTCCAAATCAAGGCATCCTCAAAGTGATGCTTTCTTCCTGAAGACCAGCTGCCAGAGATACTTGGCTCCTCTGCCACATGGCAAGGCATAGTGGTGTCTGCTGGTCTCTCCCTTCTCTTCCCAGGTTTCATTGCTTTCATATTCTTGCTTCTGTGGCTTTCCCTCTCTCTCTGTATTCATTCTATTTATAAAGGACTCCAGTAAGAGGATTAAGGCCCATCCTGAATGAGGTGGGTCACCCTTTAACTGAAGGAGCTTTGTCAGAAGGTCCTAATTACAATAGGTCCACACCCACAGAAAGGGATTAACTTTAAGAACATGTCTTTTTGGGGGGTACATACAGCTTCAAATCTCCAAATCTGCCTCCCAAAGCAGACCAATAGTCTAGATCTGTGGTGTCCTATCACATTTCAACTGCTCAATGACTACATGTGCCCAGTGGCTAATATATTGGATAGCACAGATATAGATTTCCATCACCGCAGGAAGTTCTAATGGATAGCATTGTTTTTTGTTTTTTTAAAAATTAATTAATTAATTTTTAAAAAGATTTATTTATTTATTTATCCCCCCCCCCTTGCTGCTTGTGCTTGCTGTGTCCATTCGCTGTGTGTTTCTTCTGTGTCTGCTTATCTTCCCCTTGCTGTGAGGTCCTGCTGCATCAGCCCACTGCACCGCGCGGGCCGGCCTGCCCTCACAAGGAGGCCCCGGGAAGCGAACCCGGGGCCTCCCATATGGTAAACAGGGGCTCTATCGATTGAGCCACACCCGCTTCCCGGATAGCATTGTTTTTAGATGAAGGTTCTGTCCTCTGGCCTCTTCTCTTTACCCTTTCTCCCTTTATTTATTCTCAGGGAATGGACAGCCATTGTTTGGTCTGTCCAGTCCCTTACCCCTTCATTCACATGGTTACAGTAGATACAGCTATGTTTATACATGACCTTCCCCCATGTGATTGGTTCAGAGGTGGACACCTGACCAAAGCTATTCCGGCCAGGAATTCTTCCTCCCAGGAATTCGGGATTGAGTCTAAGATTCTAGTCAACTGGCTGATCTTTTGAATGGAGGGAATAAAACCTAGGAGCTATGTGTGACCATGTTTTCTGTGACATAGAATTGGGAAAAATGGTCTTCAGAAAAATAAAGAAATTATGAAAGTTACACATATAGGGGAGAGTTGGATTGAGGAGCTCAAAGGACGTTAGGGCTATCTCTCCATTTCTCTCTCACCTCTGCCTTCTTCTGTGATGTTTTTGTGCTCAGTCTCTCTCCAGGAAGCCACCCACAGCTCCTTATGGCTCAAGATCTCCAGAAGAGAGATCCTGTCTCTGTGTATATTTTAAATCTTTAGGAAGGCTTTGCTTAGCTTAGTTTGGATCATGTTCAGAAACTATGACTTTCTTAGCAAGGTTTCATAGAAAACAAAGCCTAAAGAAGGGCTTAAGTGCAAAAGCTTTGCATGGGAGACACAATCTTAGGGAATGAGAATGAGGGAAAAGGGAAAGCAGGAAAGGATGGGGAGCAATGCAAGGAAGTATTTGCTGACCACTTATAATGAGCTCTGAAAAGCAGCAGCTTGTCTCTTGACAGGTGCACCCACTTGGTCATGCAGGATGTCTCCAGTCGGGTTGTATGGAGAAATTATACCTTGAAACAACCTATTAGAGGAAGGAGGGAAGAGTGGATTGTCCTGTCCTGTTCCTTGTTGTCTTTTTTTTTTTTTTAAACGTTTATTTACTTTTATCCATTTTAAAGCCCCCTCCTCCCACATTTTTGCTGTTTTTGTGTCCATTTGCTGGGCAATTCTCTGTGTCTGTTTCCTGCCCTCTCTTCTCATCCTTCTCCTTCTGTCTTCACTGGGATTCGATCCTGGGAACCTCCGATGTGGGAGAGAGGCGCCCTACCACCTGTACCACCTCAGTTCCTGGTTTTTCAGCATGTCTTGGCTCTCCCCTGTGTTACTCTCCTGTTACATCATCATCTTGCTGTGTGACTCAGTGGGGCCTGGCACGCCCGCTCACAGGGCCTGATGACACACCCGCACATGGGGCCTGGTGGCCCACACACCTTCTATATTTTTTCTTTACTTTACCAGGAGGTCCTGGGGATTGAACCCAGGTCCCTCCATATGGGAGATGGATGCCCAACCATTTGAGCCACATCCGCCCCCCGCCCTTCGTTGTCTTTTGTCTCTCACTGATCAGTTTTGCCTCATGGGTAGTTAAGTCCTTGGTACGTCTGGGTTGCTTCATTGGCCCCTTCAGCAGCCACTTAGGAAGCCAGATCCCACACTCTGTCATCAGGGAAGTTGTAAGAGAAGCCAGAGACTCCATGTGTGCAACTGGTTGGCCTCACGCAACAGAACTGTAAGGCCTAACTCAGTGATGGTCAGCCATGGCTGAGGCTGAGGTGGACCCAGTAGCTAATGGCACATGAAGCTGACAGAGTTTGAGGAGGTACTGGGCCAAGATGCAGAGATCATTATGATTGGTCATCCTGGATCATGTGCCTACCCCTGTGGCCGATGGGGTGTGGGAGAGGTACTATGATAGGAAGCAACCCATCCCCTCTCCTTGAATGCAGATCCTAAGAATATAAGAGGCCAAGACAGCGTTAAATGCAAGAAATTTATTAGGGTAAACACCCATGAGAGAAAATGTGGAGAGAGCTGAGGAAGACTGGGAGAGCCATCAAACTGTGATGTAGATGTGACCCTGAGTGAAGGAGGGTGGGAAGGAGGAGTTTTAAGCGGAAGCGTCTTACACTGCAGTGTAGTTGTAAGGAAGGTTTGGCAAGGCCATTCAGCAATCCTTGAGCCAAAATTGTCCATCAGAAGAGTATAGCTTATTCCAGGATCAGGCATGTCATAAAATCCCTGCTACGGTCAGTCACTGCATAGGAGCAGCCTGTGGGAAGCAATGCCTGGGAGTGAAGTGCCAAAGATTTCGGAGCTCAGCAGCTGGACTGCTGATTAATTATGCTTTTCTCAGTCAGAGATCTGAGGTATATTCTCACAGTTTCCAGCCCTGCCAGCCCAGCACTACACACATAGAGATGAAGAAAGATTATTCTAAATGTGTGTGTGTATATGAATGTCATTACCAGTTGAAAGTGCAAGAAGTGATGAGGAAGTAAGGCAACAAATGTTCATACCACCACTTCAGTTACAGTTCCACTTGTAACTGAAACTCCACATGCCCAAACCTGAACTCGTGACTTCTCCACTTTGTGACTTTTCATCTGGAGACCACCATCCTCCCAGTGTAAAAGCTGGGAGTCTTATTAAACTCCCTCATTTCTCCTTCCCCTCACCCCTGTAATAGCCAAACAATGACCATATCACCTCTGCATTTTCGTCTTCTTCCCTTCATTCTCCTTGCTACTGATGTGTACACGTCCTCATTACACCTTGCCTAAACTATTGCGGAAGTCTCTAACTGGTCATTCCACAACCCCATTCCATTCTATTCTCTCTGCCACATTGTTTTTAAACAGTTTTGACCATGTCACTCCCCCTTTTTTTTTTTTTT
>JAQZBX010088864.1:0-12703 GCA_029593785.1 Cabassous unicinctus
TTTTTTTATGTTTATGTTTTTTACTTTATTATTTTTTTAAGTTTAAGTGTACAGAATAGTTACATTGAATACATAGGGGATTCCCATACACCCCACCCACTCTTTCTCCCACACTTTCCCCCATTAACAACGTCTTACATGAATGTGGTACATTTGTGACAACTGACGAACAAATATTGAAGCATTGCTACTAACCATGGTCAATAGTTTACATTATGGTTTTACACTTGGCACCATACAATTTTATAGGTTATTGTTTTCAGAATTTTTTTTTATTAGTGGTGATTTTTTAAAGGCAGTTCTCTGATTTAAACATTTCATATAGAGTTTAATTCACATTTTAGGGAATATTTGAAAAAATAATTTGCCATTTTGAATTTTAAAAAATTAGGAAAATATATAATTTCTATAAGCAAAAATGAAAAAGAAAAAGGCCACTCACTCCACCCATATATTTGCAATGCAGCATGTAAGGACATAGTAAGAAAGCACAAATGAGCTTCCCTGAAGCATCGTCATTCACATATAAGATTTCTTCTTTATTCATCTCTGCACATCCAATGCAGAGAAAATGAAGCAAACTCTTTTTAAAACTTTCTCTCTTTTATTCTAGTCACCATATTTCATGGAGTTAACATTTATAACCTTGAATATTACCTTCAACGTGGTGAGCCGAATTCCAAAGCAGGATCTGATCACCTAATGGGGGTGTTCCTGGCTCCTACCCACTCTATTATTTTCTGAGGCTGCGTAACAGATTAACACAAACTTGGGGGCTTAAAACAACAGAAATTTAATTTCTTACAGTTCCAGAAGCCAGAAGTCCAAAATCAAGGTGTCTGCAGGGGTGGGTTCCTTCTAGAGGCTCAGAGGGAAAAATCCAACCCATGTCTCTCTCCTAGCTCCCGGTGACTTGCAGGCAATCCTTGCTGTTCCTGGCCGTGGGGCTGCTTGACTCCAACCTCAGCCTCAGTCTTCAAGTGCCCTTCTGCTCTCTGTGTCTTCGAATGTCTCAAATATCCCTCTCCTTCCACTTATAATCACACCAGACATAGAATTTAGGGACACCCTTATCCAGGATGATTTCATCAGAGATTCTTAAATTGATTATATCTGCTAAGACGCTTATTCCAAATTAGGTCATATTCTTAGGTTTTAGATGGAAATGAATTTTAGGGGACACTGTTCAATCCAATGTATCCATCTTAGAAATTGCTCCTAAATTATGGTTTTGTTTCACCTCTTCTTTTTCCCTTCTGGTACTATTGCTGCCGCCATCAGGCATAGCTGTAATAGACAACTTGTAAAATAGCCTTTGTTTTTTTTCTTCAAACTCTTTTGAAATGTTATTTTTAAAAAGCCTTCATTCTTGTTCTTTTTACCAAAGCAATAATTGTTCATTGCAGAAAATTTGGAAAATATAGAGAAACCCAAAAGGCAAAATTAAAACTACTGTGATCTCACTGCTCAGAGGTAAAGGTTGTTAATAAATATGTATATAAATGCTTTTATCAGTTTTTGCAAACATCCCTATATTTTTCATACAAGTTTGGGATCAGAGGAGGCATATTTTTCACATAGTAATTTACATTATCCTAAATATGCAAATTTCATTTGACAACAAGAATATGTAAATTTCATTTTGTCATGAATAGAACATAGAACATTTAATAGGCTATAAACAATCTGGGGGCTGACTGCTGAGGCAAATGGACCCCAGAAGACAACGTCTCCTTAGGAAATAAGTTTCAGTGCAGGAGCTGAGGGGACACTACAGGAATTCAGTCAGGAAGTCCAAACCCTTGTTAAGACAGAAGGGGGCTTTCAGAAGAGCCAAGGAAATTACTTCACAAGGCAGCTGTCATTTGAGTACCTGCCATACAAAGGGCACCTACTGCAAGATTCCAATACCGCCAATATTACCTTTTCCCTCTAATGCTCCTTATGCCCACCCAGTCCTGGAGGAGTCAGAAGCAGGCTAGCAAGTGGACAAAAAGTAGAACAGATTAATACCTCTCTCCCCATTCTGAGCAGAAGGGGTAAAGGCAGGTTGAATTGGTGAGAGAGGTAAATTGATTTACAGAGGACCAGATTTTTTTATTACATATCAGGGAGATGATTGTGATCCTGGGATTAATCACAAAGTGCTAGAAGCTGCAAGATATTTTGCTAAAGGATGTAAAAAGAAGATACAACAGAAGCTATTCGAAAGCATTAGGAGAAGAGATATTTCCTAATTGTCTCCTTCCAATTTCAACTTGTATAATGAACAGTTACAGGAATAGTTAAGTTCTTTGTTTATGCCCATTCATACTTCCAGATGAATAGATAAGCCAAATTGCAAAATATTCCACTGGGATTTTGATTTTTTTCTTTTTTGCTTTTAGAGATTTTAAAAAGAATTTCTAGGTAAAGAATGAACTCATCTACAATAGTATAATAAGAATTACCATCCAATAGTTATATCTCTAACATCATGCTCTTACTCAGATTGAATTCTAATTTTTTAAACACTTTCTATGCTTCCCAGCTTTAGGACAGAGAACGGTGGTATAATTGTCTCATCACCAAAGTTATATGGTTTGTTCTTTCTATTTATTGGTTGATAGAAGCTTACTATGAAAGAAAGCATTTAATGAAGAACGTGGACAATTTTTAACGACTAGATTTAGCCCTTTTTTTTTTCAACTAATGTTTATTTAGTGCTTACTCTGAGGAGAAGCATTGTGCAATCAATTTTTAAAGGAATCAGAGTAAATGAACGTCTACCCTCAAAAGCTTATAATCTAGGAAGGGAAGAGAATCTAAAAACAGCTACATGGTATAGAAAAAGAAGGACTTGAGTGTAACAGACATGCAAACGGAGTTCCATGAGGGAAAAGAGGAGGCAGCAATTTATTTTGGTGAGGACAGTCTTGGAATTTTAAGAAGATGAGGTGACTATGTTTAGATATTATTAAAGTTGATCTTTTGAGGCTATCTAGTTAAGTGACTATTTTTTCTCCTACAACTTGACAGCACAATAACTTTTACATTCTATTTGCAGCTGTGATTAAGAGACAGCCTGGATATTATAAATTTTAAAATTTTTGATTATATATATATTTCCTAATATATACAGCTCATTTCCCTCAGAGGCTTCCTTTTTGCATCATCTGCTCATTCTTTGTTTGGTTAAATTTTCATGTTTCATAATTCATCATCAGTTTTGATATTTAGCTTGAGCCCAAATTAGTGCACAGAATAAATATTTCATCTAACATAACTTGGGAAAATAAATAGCTTTTACATACTTTCATTTGGAGAAATGACACACAGTGTACATTATTCCCAAAGCAGTGAAAATAAAACCTCTGTGTACCTCTGAGTTCTCAGAAGGTATTAGGGATGTCAAAGCTATTTTTAAGGACTTGTATAACTAACTGCCTCTGAAGAAAACTCAGAAACTCTAAAGATTCCAGTCTACTAGGAAATAGTGTGCTCACGCACAACAATTGGTAAACTTACCGAGGGAGAATTTTTATGAGTAAGGAATGTGAAAATGTGAAAAATGTGACCTCAATGAGGTGTTCTTTTTCACCTTTGAAATTACATCCCCAAAATTGACAGTTTTTAAAAGCTACCTCTACCCCACTGTAAAAGGTCAAATTTTCTTGATATAAATATCTTACTCTGATAGTTAAATTTGAGTTTACAAAATACATAAATAAGAAAGTGATTATTCACACTACAAATGATTCACTGCAAGATTTCTTTAAGACTCTATTAGTGATTTTAAGTAATTGTTTACAGTGCATTAACTACCTGGTAGAAAGACTAGAAGGAGCAGAATGTTTTAATGCTAAACATTTCTGAAGATCAACCAGAAATGCACATTAAAATATTTCTTAATTAGGATTGGAATGTTCAGTTTCTTATTTTTGGATATAATAAGGTAAGAGAAAGTAAATGAGTTGTTCGATGTCATCCAGCTAGTTACCTCTGACAGAAAAAGCAAAAACCTAGGCCCCCGTGACTGTTCACCAATCTGAAATTCCATCCATTACATTAGATCCCTAATTCAATAAGACTTGTTTTTAGGAGGTACCAGGAATTAAACCTGGGACCTTGTACATGAGAAGCAGGCACTAAAACACTGAGCTACACTCGTTCTGCGACATGTGTTTTTTTAAGAAGAGGAAATTTGAACACAGATAAGCAGAGAGAAAGTTCAGACAACTATTTGACAGTCAGAGATTGAGTTATGCCACAAGCCAAAAAACACCATGAATTGTTGGGAAGCCTCTGCCAGAACCCACAGACTTCAGAAAAGCATGACCCTACCAATACCTTGACTTCAGACAGACTTCTAGACTCCAGAACCATGAGACAATAAATTCCTATTGTTTTAAATCACCTAGTTTATAGAATTTTGTTCCACAGCCCTGGCAAACCAAGACAAGCCTCAAGCAAGCACACAGTAAGCTCTGGGATTGAAATAGTTCATCAGAGTTGTCCTACATTGACCAAAATGGTGGCGGTATCTCTGCCACCCCATCAGTTACTGGATATGGTCCATCTGGAAATGGCATGGCCTTGGACAGGGGGCATCTCTCTCCCTCTGAAGGATCCTTGAAGGAGCTGACAATTGAAGGCTGAGCTTTCCTTGAAGTAGGTTCTAGGCAGTACAATTCCATGTCCATCACACCTCTAACTCAGAATATGATGTATAAGCCTGGAAAAGAGGTAAAACTGGGTTCAAATCTCTGCTCCCTCATTACCAGCAATGTGAATTTGGGGACAATTCATCTAAGCATTCTGAGCCTCTGTTTCTTCATCTTTATACCAAGACCAATAGTGCTTGCCCCAAAGGAGTAATTAAGAGATTATGTACCAATGCTTAGCTCACAGAAGGTGCTCAATTAATAGTAGCCATTGTGGATATGATTTACTGATTATACCCTTAGTGGGTGAGATTGTGTTTTTCTTACTTTGTATGTGACAAATAAAAGTTTATTCCTAATACTCATATCTTGGAAGAAATGTTACAGACTCATGTGGCCTACATTGGCATGGACTTGGCATTATAAAAATGATCCTAAGAACTTCAATTTACAATTTAGAACTGCAAGGTACTGTAGTCTTAAGATTATTATTAAGTATTTCTGGTTTGATTACTACTGATAAGTATTTTACATATATAAACATGACATATATGTGTGACATTTTATATATATGTCTGACAAATCACAATATCTCATTTGATCTCCCTTAATGAATTCATATAGTAGATACACTTATTATGGCGGATACTCTTATTATCTCTATTTTACAGATGAGGAAATACAATTTTGGTTCAATTAAGGGATTTGTACAAAATCTTTTTGATTCTAAACTCTAAAATCTGAAATACTAAACTTCCTGATTAATCTAGATAACTTGGAGAAGATCTAAATAGATGTCTTTGATCATTACATTAAATATTCAAAAGGCAATAGCTTTATTCATAGAAAATACACTATTTTTGTTCTATATCAATTGAATTTCCTCTTATCTTAGTTTAAGGTCTAATTAATTTGAAAATCATACATTCTAAAAATAGTTAAAATCTCAGAAGTTAAATGTACTTGTCATAGGACTCCCTTCTACTATATTTTTGTTAACTGTGTATATATATAATATATAATACACTTAATGCATTTCTTAGCTGCCCATTTGTGTTGATATTGCCACAAATCTTTTCCAAAGAACTAGTTACATTCTTCCTGATGACATTCTTTATTACATTCCATTGGCTATAAATTCCATGACATTTGTCTATTTTATTTAAATACTATATCTTCAATGCTTGGCACATAGTAGACAGTCAACAAATTAATAATCATTTTTCACTTACATGTGTTTCCATATCTCTATGATTAGATTTTCTGTGCCTAAAGATGAAGGCCATGTTTTATATTGCTTTAGCACCTAGGCTGATGAATAAAAATAATAAATATTTTAAAAATACTTAATATTTCTTTGAAACCTCTGAAGAGCTGTGGCAAACTACTGTTTTAATTTCCTCATTGCTAAAGTAAATACCATGCAATGGGTTGGCTTAAACAATGGAAATTTATTGGTTCACAGTTTTTGAGGCTAGAAGTCCAAAATCAAGATATCAAGGTGAAGCTTTCTCCCAGAAGGCTGTGGCATTCTGAGTCCTGGCTACCCTATTACAAGGCAATGAACATGGCAGCCTCTCTTAGTCTGTCCCTTTTCTTCCAGGTTCTGTTGACTTTCAGATTTTGGCTGCTGCCTCTGTGGCCTTCTCTGACTTTCACTTTGCTTATAAAGCATTCCATTAAACAACATTAAAACCCAAAGGGATCCATTTGGGCCACACCTTAATTGAAGTAACATCTTAAAGAGGTTTTATTTACAATGGGTTCACACCCACAAGAATGGATTAAGTTTAAGAATATGTTTTTCTGGGGTGAATAGCTCCAAGCCACAACTACCTTGTACTATCAAGAATGTCTATTCAAATATGCCCTATCATAAAAGACCATTAGTTAGTGTAATAACAGGTAGTCCCTAAGCTCTGTAGATGTGTAATGAGAGCTAGTCAGAAGTGATCGATTTTATCCAGATTTCACTGATTAATAATACAAAACACAGCTTGGAAACACCGTATTTTGAAAAGCACTAATTCACATAAAATTAAAGTACAAAAGTAAAATAAGTGCAAGTCTATTGAATGTTTGACTTTGCATACTTTCCAGTTTGTTCAACTTAAGACTTTCAAATATGTATTGGTTTTATTTTAGTCTATTTTCCTTTATGGCAGCCTTTAGATAGCTAGCTAGCACTTTCTCTCTCTCTCTCTCTCTCTCTCTCTCTCTCTCTCTCTCTCTCTCTCTCTTTCCATTTAATTGCTGCTCTATGTATTTAGGGAGACTAAGTTATACTAATAAAAATATACATCTTTTATTCTTTTGAAGGTAAATGATATATTACCATATAGAAGGTGAATAAAGACAAAAGATGAGAAACTATAACAAGCAATATAAGTTCTAAATTATTTTCAAAGCTAAAAACTTGATTTTTCTTCAAGTTGAAAACATTTTAAAAATGAACAGAGAATTAATAAACAAATAAGCATGGTGAGCTCAGGGGAACAAGCAGACGTGGAAAAAAGCACAGCAAATGGGCACAGCAAGCACAAGCAGCAAGGGGGGGATAAATAAATAAATAAATCTTTAAAATAATAAATAAGGGGAAATACACCTATTTTTTAAAAAATTCTAGTTATCTTCTGATATAGACAGAATAGGAAATTGTAATGGAATTTTATAAGTTGAAAGTTTTCCTTTAGTAAAATAAAAATATCAGGGACTGTAACCCTATTTTAAAATAGCACTATGTACAGATACTTCTATTTAGTAATCTATTATTTAAAATAAACCAAACAATTGAGAAAGCATTAAAATATGTAGATCAATAAATAAGTAAATAAAAAATATTAAAGCCCATATGTAAAGAATGATGAATGATGAGCTAATTTTAATAATTTTTATGCTTTAACAAGGTGGAAGTTGGAAAACTTAAATTCAAGTAGTAGTAAGTGAAGAATTCTGGAATAGGTAGAATTTTAGGAAAGAGTTGAATGAAAGAAGAGAGATGGTTTTATGAGCTATGAGGAAAGAATGTTTATTAGAAAAAAAGTGAAGCTGAGAAAAGTTTTTGAAATATTCATGAGATGAGTAAATGACGGCAATGCTGAGCAAATATTCCTAAAAGGTGTAGAAGAAAAAAAAAAAATATATATATATATATATGGAAAAAAAAGAAGTGAGAAGGTATAAAAATTATGGGTTTTTTTGCACTGAAATCTTGATACTGCAACAACACATAAAGACTGTTATTCTTGTATGGCATTTGCAGACATACTTTGATATAGCATTGACTGGCATTTGGGAAAAATTCCTATAGCATGGGAGTGAAAAAAAATCATGGGTTCCATTTATGAAAAGGGATAAATAAAATATGTAGTAATAGATGTTGGTTTTAAGTTATTATTGAGCCAAATGTTGGTTTTAAGTTATCATTGAGACAAAGAAATGTAGACATCCCCAAATCCTCAAGATTGAGAAATTAACAATGGACTAAAGTAGACTTATTATTATTCTATTATAGCCTTATTATTATTCTAGCAATGAAAGAACTTGTATCATTGATATAAAGACAATGACCCCCAGAAGATCTGAGGGGAGGGAGAGGGAAGAATAGGTGTGACATGAGGGCATTTTCAGGACATTGAAATTGTCTCACATGACATTGCAATGACAGATACAGGCCATTATACATTTTGTCAAAACCTATAAAATCGTGTGGGGCAGAGTGTAAACTATAATGCAAACTATATTCTATGGTTTGTAGGAATACTTCAATATGTGTTCATCAATTGTAACAAATGTACCACACTAATGAGAGATGATTTAAATGCAGGAAAGTGTGGGAGAGAGAGGGATTGGGCCATATGAGAGTCCCTTATATATATATATATTTTTTAAAGATTTATTTTATTTATTTATCCCCCCTGCCCCCGTTTTTGTGCTAGCTGTTTTGCTCTCTTGTCTACTTGCTGTGCACTCCCTGTGTCTGTTCATTTTCTCTTCTTGTCTTCTCTTTAGGAGACACCGGAAACCAATCCCAAGACTTTCAATGTGGGAGAGAGGCACTCAATCGCTTAAGCCACCCCAGGTCCCTGGTGTGTTGTGTCTCTCATTGTCTCTCCTCTTTGTCTCTTTTTGTTGGGCCAGCTCTCCAAGCGGGCCAGCTCTCAATGCGGTCCAGCTCGCTTTCACCAGGAGGCCCTGAGAAACAAACCCAGGACCTCCCATATGGTAGATGGGAGCCTAATCGCTTTAGCCACATCTGCTTTCACCCCTATATTTTTATGTAACATCTATGTAATCTAAAGCTTCCTTAAAAATAAAAATAAAAATAACCAAACATTTCAAAAAATGAAAAAAGAAGGGCAGAATTTCAGAAGAATATTTGGGCAGAAAAACTGGTTAAGTGAAATTCTAATCCAGACTCCCAACAGATAAGTGGGAAATACAGCCCCACAATCACAATTGAAGTCATCCTCAACAGTTCATAATCTATCTTCTGTTTCCAGAGTTGCACAACAGAAATCAACTTTGCTCATACAAAAATTTATTTCTTTTGTGGGTATATTGCAGAAAATGACAGGAACCAAGGACATCAGGTGAGAGTCTAATCCCATAAAAATTCCTATGACTTAATCTGTGTCCTTGACTAAACCTATATTATAGACTTCATTTCTGGTCAAGATGAAATAATACATGCGAGATTTACCCTTAAACCAGAAACATCTTTAAAAATGGGCAAAATATATATTAAAAAGCATGTTCTTAGACATCAGACAGACAAAAACATGAAGCTGAGCCCTACTAACATACCAGTTTACTGCTTTTTCAGAGTTTTCACACAACAGAGAAGAAACCCGGCAGAACCCTTCTCTTCAACTAATATTTAGTGAAGCATTTTGGCCCTTGAAACTTAGCCCCAAAGTAACCTTAGATACAATTTTAGAAGCATGAAATCACCTATATTCTCCTTCTCAGGACAAATGGAATTGCAGCTTCAGGAAAAAACATAATTCTGAATACCTTTGGAATGCGACTTTGGGCACTTAAGCCATTTCCTGAGCATCACCAGCATCACAGAGAAAGAAAAACACGCAGCTGGTAGAGCCGCAATATGAGCATTAAATGATAAAGAAACTGTGACAGATGAATAGCAAGGGCCACCCAGTCCTAGCATGACAGTCAGAAAGGATACTGTGGTACAGAACAAGTCCCTGCAGGTTAATGAAAGGGACAGAAAAACGTGGAGGGGAAAAGGTAGCAAAACTAACAAAAAGGTTGAAAGATAAAATGTGGAGAAATACTGAGAGGGCACGTTTTCTTTCCAGGAGGCCACAAAAAAAAGATGACTAGTAGACACTTGATCACAGTCTATAACTTCAAGTTAAAAATATAAATGAAGTGAAAGAGTTATTCACAGTCCCTGAGTATAGCAGGGAAAAGATCAGTGCCCTAAAGCTAAATAAAAGGTACTTTGAGCTTATATTTGGGGGAAAAAAGATTTTTTAATACTTTGAACAATTGGACAATAGGCTTAACTTACAGGGGAAGTCCATGAATTGATCTTACTACAGATATCCCAAGAAAGGTCAGAGAAGACGTCAGCCAGACCCAAGTATGAAGTTGTTATCAAAGTGGTTGGTATAGTTGAAATCATCTTTTTTTCAAATAACCAAGTCTTTATATGACTTTAAAAACAAATCCCAAATATTTAGTTTGGTCGACCAAACATAGCAAATCCATTGATACTTTTTAGAGATTAGTAGGTCACAAGGCAAGTTCAAGTTTAAATAAGTGTGAATAACATGAAAATGCATTGGATATTCAATGAATGTCTAGAGGATTCTACAAAATGGATTATGCTTAGTGAAGGCTAATTCTCCAGAGATTCAGTAAGCATGTATTTGGTTTATAATAGCTACTCTGAATACATACTTATCAGCCACAACACATGACTGGTCTCCACTATATATTCCTACCTATTCACTAAATACCCTGTTTTGAAAATTTAGTTCAATCTATACTTTCTTGGGTAAAAAAAGCTTTGCTGCAAATGACTTGCAAACACATTTAATGGCAATTTCACGCAAATTCTATATGCATGATAGGTTGCAAAAATATTCTAACGAGAAATGGGCAAATTGAAAGTGACTTTCATTTGTTTTGTCAACTGCAAACTAAATGCATTCAGATGAGGTTTGATTAATAAGAAGTTCTCATATCCAGTTTTATGTCCTTTGACCAGGGAACTTGGCCTTGGTGAACTTATATAACTCCAATGTATGCTATTTATTAGTGGGCTTCTAATGTTAAATTTGCTTTCTACAACCAAACAAAATCAAAACCACCTTCTTCCTTCCTCAAAAGTTCCAGGATTGAAAGTTCTTTTTTCTACCTAGTAAGAACTACTTAACTTTGTATATCTAGTATAGCTTATAATAATATAAATAATGATAATAAGCACTTTACTATGTACAAGACATATATCATCTAAATCAATCTTCCCAACAGTCATATGAGTGAATTATTACTATTTTACCAATTTTAAAAATGGTACAATTGATGCAAAATTGTTTATAATTTGACAAAACTTTTATAGTTATTTGAATGACAAGAATGAGAGGACTCATTGACAGGAATCAGTTCTAACTGATTCCAATGTTCATGCTCTTAAATACCTGGCTTTATTGTCTCATATGTATATCATAGATACTTATAATCTTTATAACATGAATTGTGTATAATTACATTTTCATCTCCTTCAATGAGAGTAGTAAACTTTTTTTTTGATTCAAAAAACTTTTTATATGTATCCAGTACATTTAATTGAGATATGTATGTATTTAAAATATATATATGTGAGAGTTTTGATTTTTAAAAAGTGTATGCTTTAATTTCCATATATCAGTAAATTTTCCAATTATCAAAAAATAAAAAAGGAATATATCCTCACAATTATAGCGAAGTAATTTTTTTTTAATATTTTAAAAGATGCTTAGATTACATAAATGTTACACAAAAATAACAGGGGTTCCCATGTTCCCCACCTCCCACACATCCCACAACCTCCCACATAAACATCTTTCATTAGTGTGGCACATCACCTGCAATGGATATACACATCCTGGGGCTTTGCCACTAAGCATGGACCATAGTTCACATTGTAGACCACACTCTCTCCCACACAGTTCTGCATGTTATATGCTGATGTAAAATGGCCTATATTTGTCATTGTAATGTCACTCAGGATAATTCCCAAGTCCCGAAAAAGCCCCTGTATTACAATTGCTTTTCCCTCTCCCTGTCCCGAAAGCATCCAGTGGCCACTGGCTCCACCTCAATGTTGTAATTTCTTCCATTGCTTGAATCACAATATGTGTACAACAGAATACCAGTAAGTCCACTGTAGTCCCCCAATCCTGAGGAGTCTGGGATGGTGATGTCCACTCCACCTCCAAGTAAAAGGGGGCTTATATCCCATGGATAAGATGGATGGGATTATCTTGCCTGCAGCTGCAGACTCTCTCCATTCCCTGGGATGGCCGTTGTCCATCATCATCTCCTCGCCAGGTGATTTGGGTGAATCCATTGAGCTGTAGAGTAGGAGTTGCAGCTCCACCGAGATTCCAAGCACAGCTGGCACATGGGCAGGCTAAAAGCTCCAGTTTCTGGAAGTACACCTACAAACTCCAGCACCACATATAGGTTTGAATAGAAGGGACTGATGAACCATATGCAGGGAGAACTTATTTGAGTACAACTCTGTCACTCTCAGGAGCACAGATTCCAAAGTATAGCCCATTGATAAGGCATCAATCTCTGGAGCTATCCCCCCTTATATAGAACCTGGGTGTCTCCAAAGCCTTCAGGAGCCCCTCTTTTTGGGGTGATTTTCACTTTGGTGTTCTATGAGATCCTACTGAAGTATGCATAAGCGTTACCTTTGGGATGACCTCCCAGCTCTCTTTGAAGTCTCTTAGCCACATGAACACATTTGTCTTTACCTTTTCCCCCTTTTATTCAAGGTCTTTTTCCAGTCATATTGCCAGTTGGCATTTGGTAGTAAT